>JAVVLW010001576.1:0-129000 GCA_034401795.1 Chaetoderma sp. LZ-2023a | reverse complement strand
CAATCACAGTCAGATTCGTCTATTTTGCGCTTGTTTCAAGTCGCATGTGTTTAGAGTGTCATTTAATTGATAAATTAAGCAGTTTTAGCGCGTGTTTGTGAAAACGATCGCTGGACTAATGGAGGAACTAGGGAAATCATCACAGGGGCAGGTTGTATCAATCTAGAATTTATACAGTCGTGCCATAATGACTGTTTGAAATTTCCTTAAATTGGCACATTGTTTTATAATGTTAGCCATTGTTGGAGTCGCTTCTGTACCCGTTAACTTTTAGTTTTAATTCGGGTACTCGGTTAATTTCTCTTGCGACTCGGTTCCTCTAAGATGGATGCGCCTTTAGCCAAGATGGCGGCGCCCATGTAATATGTCGTTATTGGCTTGGTGTATCCAGGCACTCTGTTATCGCCGATTTTAGCTCTCGCTTCATTGTCGAGGGTGTTTGTAGTGATCGGCGAGGTTTTCTTGGTTATTTAACGTTAGTTAAAGGCTGAGTTGTGTTTTGTAAAAAAATTTTCACTCAAAAAAGTTTCAAATATTTCCTGCCTAAGACTTGTTATCATTAATTTAAGAGAAAGTTAATGTGTTTAAGAAATCTTAACTATCAAGTCTATTGTGCGTATTGCTCGTCATCACTTGTCATGTGCAGCGTTTTAATTCTTCTCTGTGTTCGCAGAAACCGAAGAACCCGGACACGTTGTGCCAGAAGTGCAACAGGTTCATGAAACGGAAGTATCTTGGTCATCACTGTGTGGTGTGTGCGAAGTGTAAGGTCGGAAGCCCTTGTGATGTGTGCGTCAAGTGGTCGTCGGCAATGGTGGCTGAGTTTGACAGGGATCGACGGGCGAGGCTGGAGCGTATAGAGAAGGACAAGGCAGTGAAGCGGCAGCAAGCGTCGTTGGTTGGACTGGAAGGTCGGCTGAATGAGAGGATGGATTCAGCACTGGGCATATGGGCGGCCCAGTTCAAGGCCATGTTTGATTCATTACAGTCCACGGTCCCGGTGAGGCAAGCTGGTGCAGGGCAACCATTAGGTGGTCCGGCTAGTTCTGCTGAGGGTCATGCACCTGACCCTTCTCTGTCCTCGGCTCAAGAGCCGTCGGTAGAGGAGGAAGATTTGCTGTTGATGGAAGACTCCGGCATGCCGGATCTTTCAATGTCGGCGATGCCTAGTACGTCCCAGGGGTCTCCCTCGGGATTTGTACGGGTTTGCCAGGCGGATGGTGATGTCGACGTTCCGTCGGGCATTTTTCATCCGTTATTTGTGCAACCGGATATGCCGGCGGAGCCGTGGTTTGCGGTTCCGACGGCTATCCCGGCGGCGTTAGGCGCGGCTCCTATCGGAGTGACAGTGCCAGCCGTGATTGAGGCGGTCGTAGTCCCGGATCCCGTGTTGGAGCCGATGGACTGCGGAGAATCCGTATCCGGCGATTCGTTGGATACTGGTGCCGCTGGTAGTCGCGCTATGGATGCGCTCTGTCCTGGCAGAGACGTATATCGTAGCGTTCAGCAAGGATCGTCGGTGGCCCTCTCATCTAAGGGAGAGAGGGAGGATGAAAACGGGAGTTCTTTAATGGATGATTCCGCTTTCTGCACCGAAGCTGAATGGGTGCAGGTCCTTGGATGGATGACCAATCGTCTCGGGTTGGCATCAGATCTAGGATCTCAGCGCGATCCGGCGATGGAGCGGATGTCAGAGCGTGCGGCTAGCGCTCTGTCCAGTGGCTCTTCGGCCATGCCTACACTCCCCTTGGACACGCAGATTTCTGACATGTTGGAAGTTGCGGCATATCGTCTGGTTCAGCCAGACTATGCGTTGCCCAAGGCCCCGAAGGGGATAAGGGGTAGGGTCCGTTTTCCGGAGCAGGCTTATCATCAGTATGCCAGGGTTCCACGGCTTTCCGTTGCGGAACGTGAGGCGCTGAATAGGCCGTTGGCTGGGAAGGCCAAGGGGCGGTCACGTCCCTTGGTTTCTCAGACCAACAAAGACCCGTTTAATGAGCTCACGCTCATTGAGGATGCGGCTAGGGCAGCCATGGCTGCGCTGTCGCACGGGTGTACCGTCTTGCAGGGTATGCTGAACTGCACGGCGGAAGGCGGACAGGTGCCAGAGGCTGCTCCCGGAGTTGTTCGGGACACCATGCGCCTGTCTCAGGATTGCCTGGCCAGGGTGATCACAAGAACTTTAGCAGAGCGACGGAGAATGGTTCTCGATTGTGTGGAACCAGGACCGGAGATGAGGGCAGCGTTATCTTCTGCGCCTTTCATAGGTCCAGGCTTGTTCGGCGGCTCGGCACGACAAGCGCTTTCTAAAGTTGCATCGATGGTGGCGGAGCAAGAGGTGGTCGGCAAGTCGTGGAAGTCGACCAAGAGGACTCAGCCGCAACAGTCCTACCGTCAACACAGGCAGGAGCAGCAGAGGCAGCGTCCTAGATCGCCCTTCCGTCCTTCTGCCCGTGATGCCCATAGGCCATCCGGAGCACAAGGGCCTGGCCGTTCGTCCGCATACAAGCCCTCTAGTAAGAGGCCGTATGAGGACGACAGGAAGGGTGGCGGTTCGGGCCGTGGCGGCTACCGTAAGGA
Organism: Chaetoderma sp. LZ-2023a; assembly: GCA_034401795.1. NCBI lineage: Eukaryota > Metazoa > Mollusca > Caudofoveata > Chaetodermatida > Chaetodermatidae > Chaetoderma > Chaetoderma sp. LZ-2023a. The sequence goes on along the minus strand of JAVVLW010001576.1, from coordinate 126,420 downwards.
TAGTCGTGGCGGCGGTTCCGGACCGTCATACCACAAGAAGCCGCGGGGCGGCCGTGGGGCTCGTTCCTGACGGGTTTCCGGCGGAATCAATACCGGCGGCTTTGGAAACAAATGGAGTCGAGAATCGTCACCCAAGCGATGTAGCGTCTTGTCGGCTAATCTCGACCGACAACTGTGTGCAGATTCCTTCCGTCGGAGGCAGACTTCAGCTATTCCTAAGCCAATGGGAACAGGTCGTGCGCGACTATTTAGTCTCAGTGGATAAGAAACGGCTACGATCCGGACTGGCTCATCCATCAATCGTTAGTTCCGTTAACCTCGACTCCAATATGGACTCCTATTCCAAGGGAATTAGACCGTCTAGTTGCCATTCAGTCAGAGATAGAATCGCTTCGTCAGAAGAAGGCGATTCACCTGGTCGCCGATCAGTCATCACTGGGCTTCTATTCGATTATGTTCCTAGTTCCGAAGCGTACCGGAGGGTGGAGACCAATTCTCAATCTCAAACCGTTGAACAAATTTATTCTTTCTCCCAGATTTCAGATGGAGACGGTAGCAGCGGTGATGACAGGGCTCAGGAAAGGCATGTGGGCGGTATCAATAGATCTGAAGGATGCTTATTTTCATATTCCAATGTCAATTCCCTTTCAGAAGTACCTGCGATTTGCATTCCAAGACAATGTTTGGGAATTCAATGCTCTTCCATTCGGCCTGACCACGGCTCCGAGGGTCTTCACCAAGGTGGTTCTCGCCATGACTTCCTTACTTCGCAGGAGAAACATAGCTGTTCACACTTACATAGACGACTGGCTGCTAAAGGCGGGGAATCCAGTCACTCTGCGCAGCAATCTGAAGGTAGTCCTAGACTTATTAAAGAAGCTAGGATGGATTGTGAATCTAGAGAAATCAGAACTGACTCCATCCCAGGAGTTTGTTTATCTGGGAATTTTTTTCAATCTCAGGGACGGCGTAGCTTTTCCGGCGGAGAGCAGAGTCAGAAGCCTGATTGCAGTATTGGAGTCAGTTTCTCTAGGAGCCTATCTGACGGCGCGTCAATTTCTCAGAATACTCGGTTTACTAGTATCTCTGGAGAAGGTGGTGCCATATGCGGCGCTCAGGCGCAGGCCGATTCAGATGTATTTGATGTCGTTCTGGTCACAGAGAACAGATCCGTTATCTCTGAGAATACCAGTAAAAGAACCATTGATATTCCACCTTCAGTGGTGGTTGTCGGAACAGAATCTCCTGCGAGGTGTTCCTCTACAACCTCCTCAACCTCAGATGTCCATATTCACGGATGCATCGTTGACAGGTTGGGGAGCGGTATTGGACAATCAGTCAGTGTCAGGGGAATGGGATCGGACCAATGCGCAGAAACATATCAATGTGCTCGAGCTATTAGCGGTGGTATTAGCACTGCAGAAGTTCGAGAGTCTAGTTCAAGACAAAATTGTCCTAGTAAGGACAGACAACTCAACAGTGGTGTCTTATTTGAACCGCCAAGGCGGGACAAGATCACCGGAGTTGTGTATGATGGTTTGGAACCTTCTGCTGTGGTGCCAAGAGAGGAATATTATTCTTCGGGCAGCACACATTCCAGGAAGATTGAACATCTTAGCGGATGCTCTCAGTCGAAGGACGGTTTGTCGTCCGACGGAATGGCAGCTCAACCAAGTGGTAGCGGAGGTTCTATTCAAACAATGGGGCAAGCCAAATGTCGACCTATTTGCAATGAAGAAAAACGCAAAGATGGTCACGTACGTGTCACCGATCCCGGACCCGTTAGCTCTAGCAGTAGACGCACTGGCGATAAGTTGGAAGGGAATGTACGCGTATGCGTATCCTCCAACAATTCTCATCCCGAAAGTTCTGGCAAAGATAAGAGAGGGGATGTGCCAAGTACTACTGATCGCTCCTTATTGGCCAGGCCGATCATGGTTTACGGACATGCTGGACCTTCTGGTCTGCAGTCCAATCCCTCTTCCAGACACAAGAGATGTAATCTCTCAGAACAAGGGTCTGTACCTTCACGACAGACCAGAAATGTTCAAATTGTCTGCATGGATGTTGTCAAGCAGCGTGCAATTGAGGGTGGCTTTTCTGAGCAAGCAGCGAAGTTTGTTGCTTCGGCCAGAAGAGTTTCGACCACAAAAACATATAATTATAGAATCAACAAATTTGCACAGTGGTGTGAGAGAAGAGATATTGATCCCTTTTCTGCATCTGTTCAACACGTAGCAGATTTTATCTGTCATTTATACGAAGTTGACAAACTTGTACCTTCTACCCTAGCAGCATATAAGTCTGCATTAGCTTCTGTCATTCCTAGTCTCACCATTGGGGGAGTGGAGAATGACACCATGAATGAAGTTATCAAAGGAATGAGCAATCTGCGACCTAGACAGCCAATTCCTATCCCATCATGGAATCTATCTCTTGTTCTACAGGTTTTAGGGCATGCTCCCTTTGAACCGATTAGATCTATTGACATTAAACTGTTAACTATTAAATCAGTTTTCTTGGTTGCAGCAGCGTCGGCGAGAAGGAGAAGCGAGATTCATGCGCTTTCTGCCGAACAAGACCGTTTTGTCGTCACGGGTGAAGGTTTAAGATTACTTCCACGTCTTTGTTTCCTGGCAAAGAATCAGTCACTTAAATATCCAGGACAGCCGATCAATTTGCCAAGTTTAATTAGACATGACCCAAATTCTTGTGCTTGGTGTCCTGTCAGATGTCTAAAGATGTATAAGAAACGTACTTCTGAGTGGAGAGACGACCCGAAATCTCTGTGGTTATGTCTCAAAGCTCCCCATTTACGTGCTTCGAAAGATACTATTTCTCGTTGGATAGTTGACGCTATTCAGATGTCGCACAAGATCGCTACAGGAAAGCAGATTGATCGTGCGAATGCCCATGAGGTCCGAGCACTAGCAGCATCATCGGCCCTTTATAAGGGTGTCTCTTTAGAGCAGGTGATGTCTGTAGCACAATGGCATGCCGAGTCGTCATTCACTGATTTCTACCTTCGAGACATCTCCAGCACACTTAATCCAGTAGCCGTCGCCAATCTGTCGAACCTAAACTAAGCCACGTCCGACCACTACTTCGCACACATCACAAAAGCCTTCCGCCTACACTGACCAAGCGCTATGCACATGACTGAGTACGACCGTGGATTGGGCCTAGCTCCTGTGATGATCAAGAACAGATCGACCACTCAAAAATGGTGAGTGTTTACATTAATTAAGTGACTATAAATATGTTTACTTCCAGTCGAAATACCAGACTGAGTAAGTGAATAGTCTGGTACAAGAGTATATTTATCCTCTCATACAGACATGAGACTCATTCCAATTTGAAAATCTAATCGATATACTGATAGGTTTTTTTCAAAGATTTGAAGTTGTAGTAGCTTCTTTGCACTCTACTGGACTGCCCTAGCTGAGACTTGGGGCTGACACGGGTCTGGTGGGTGTTGCATCCCCATGGACATCCCTCTGGTTTTGTGCGGACAAAAGAGGGGGGGGGGGAGCGCGGTCTAGACCATGGAAGTTTAGCACTCTATGAGTCAGATAGCAGAACCCAAGCGTATGCCAGGGTTTTAGTCTCTTCACAACCTTCTCTGTTGGATGGTTGATGAGTGCTGGTTCGAGCCTCACCTCCTCCCACCGGCATTTCCTGGCTGTCGAAATCCGGAGTTTATCATAATAGTACATCTGGTAAGTATTATTCGAAGTAGAATCAAAAAAGCATCCGCTTTTGTTTCTACGAGAATTCTTAATACTTACCAGATGTACTATGGCCCTGCCTCAGCCGCCCCGCTGAGGTGAGGCTGAGCTGCTTTCGCAGTTTGCCAAGGCAAATATAAGACGAATCTGACTGTGATTGGGAATAGACTCGGTACCTGCGGCTATGGTATTCCCGGACACAGTATGGGCAGGACCAGGAGAGTGCGGAGTTTTAATTGTTTATTTTGAGCTAGACTAGATAATAGACATTATCATAATAGTACATCTGGTAAGTATTAAGAATTCTCGTAGAAACAAAAGCGGATGCTTTTTTGAATCGGAGTGACAGTGCCAGCCGTGATTGAGGCGGTCGTAGTCCCGGATCCCGTGTTGGAGCCGATGGACTGCGGAGAATCCGTATCCGGCGATTCGTTGGATACTGGTGCTGCTGGTAGTCGCGCTATGGATGCGCTCTGTCCTGGCAGAGACGTATATCGTAGCGTTCAGCAAGGATCGTCGGTGGCCCTCTCATCTAAGGGAGAGAGGGAGGATGAAAACGGGAGTTCTTTAATGGATGATTCCGCTTTTTGCACCGAAGCTGAATGGGTGCAGGTCCTTGGATGGATGACCAATCGTCTCGGGTTGGCATCGGATCTAGGATCTCAGCGCGATCCGGCGATGGAGCGGATGTCAGAGCGTGCGGCTAGCGCTCTGTCCAGTGGCTCTTCGGCCATGCCTACACTCCCCTTGGACACGCAGACTTCTGACATGTTGGAAGTTGCGGCATATCGTCTGGTTCAGCCAGACTATGCGTTGCCCAAGGCCCCGAAGGGGATAAGGAGTAGGGTCCGTTTTCCGGAGCAGGCTTATCATCAGTACGCCAGCGTTCCATGGCTTTCCGTTGCGGAACGTGAGGCGCTGAATAGGCCGTTGGCTGGCAAGGCCAAGGGACGGTCACGTCCCTTGGTTTCTCAGACCAACAAAGACCCGTTTAATGAGCTCACGCTCATTGAGGATGCGGCTAGGGCAGCCATGGCTGCGCTGTCGCACGGGTGTACCGTCTTGCAGGGTATGCTGAACTGCACGGCGGAAGGCGGACAGGTGCCAGAGGCTGCTCCCGGAGTTGTTCGGGACACCATGCGCCTGTCTCAGGATTGCCTGGCCAGGGTGATCACAAGAACTTTAGCAGAGCGACGGAGAATGGTTCTCGATTGTGTGGAACCAGGACCGGAGATGAGGGCAGCGTTATCTTCTGCGCCTTTCATAGGTCCAGGCTTGTTCGGCGGCTCGGCACGACAAGCGCTTTCTAAAGTTGCATCGATGGTGGCGGAGCAAGAGGTGGTCGGCAAGTCGTGGAAGTCGACCAAGAGGACTCAGCCGCAACAGTCCTACCGTCAACACAGGCAGGAGCAGCAGAGGCAGCGTCCTAGATCGCCCTTCCGTCCTTCTGCCCGTGTGATGCCCATAGGCCATCCGGAGCACAAGGGCCTGGCCGTTCGTCCGCATACAAGCCCTCTAGTAAGAGGCCGTATGAGGACGACAGGAAGGGTGGCGGTTCGGGCCGTGGCGGCTACCGTAAGGATAGTCGTGGCGGCGGTTCCGGACCGTCATACCACAAGAAGCCGCGGGGCGGCCGTGGGGCTCGTTCCTGACGGGTTTCCGGCGGAATCAATACCGGCGGCTTTGGAAACAAATGGAGTCGAGAATCTTCACCCAAGCGATGTAGCGTCTTGTCGGCTAATCTCGACCGACAACTGTGTGCAGATTCCTTCCGTCGGAGGCAGACTTCAGCTATGCCTAAGCCAATGGGAACAGGTCGTGCGTGACTATTTAGTCTGTCAGTGGATAAGAAACGGCTACGATCCGGACTGGCTCATCCATCAATCGTTAGTTCCGTTAACCTCGACTCCAATATGGACTCCTATTCCAAGGGAATTAGACCGTCTAGTTGCCATTCAGTCAGAGATAGAATCGCTTCGTCAGAAGAAGGCGATTCACCTGGTCGCCGATCAGTCATCACTGGGCTTCTATTCGATTATGTTCCTAGTTCCGAAGCGTACCGGAGGGTGGAGACCAATTCTCAATCTCAAACCGTTGAACAAATTTATTCTTTCTCCCAGATTTCAGATGGAGACGGTAGCAGCGGTGATGACAGGGCTCAGGAAAGGCATGTGGGCGGTATCAATAGATCTGAAGGATGCTTATTTTCATATTCCAATGTCAATTCCCTTTCAGAAGTACCTGCGATTTGCATTCCAAGACAATGTTTGGGAATTCAATGCTCTTCCATTCGGCCTGACCACGGCTCCGAGGGTCTTCACCAAGGTGGTTCTCGCCATGACTTCTTTACTTCGCAGGAGAAACATAGCTGTTCACACTTACATAGACGACTGGCTGCTAAAGGCGGGGAATCCAGTCACTCTGCGCAGCAATCTGAAGGTAGTCCTAGACTTATTAAAGAAGCTAGGATGGATTGTGAATCTAGAGAAATCAGAACTGACTCCATCCCAGGAGTTTGTTTATCTGGGAATTTTTTTCAATCTCAGGGATGGCGTAGCTTTTCCGGCGGAGAGCAGAGTCAGAAGCCTGATTGCAGTATTGGAGTCAGTTTCTCTAGGAGCCTATCTGACGGCGCGTCAATTTCTCAGAATACTCGGTTTACTAGTATCTCTGGAGAAGGTGGTGCCATATGCGGCGCTCAGGCGCAGGCCGATTCAGATGTATTTGATGTCGTTCTGGTCACAGAGAACAGATCCGTTATCTCTGAGAATACCAGTAAAAGAACCATTGATATTCCACCTTCAGTGGTGGTTGTCGGAACAGAATCTCCTGCGAGGTGTTCCTCTACAACCTCCTCAACCTCAGATGTCCATATTCACGGATGCATCGTTGACAGGTTGGGGAGCGGTATTGGACAATCAGTCAGTGTCAGGGGAATGGGATCGGACCAATGCGCAGAAACATATCAATGTGCTCGAGCTATTAGCGGTGGTATTAGCACTGCAGAAGTTCGAGAGTCTAGTTCAAGACAAAATTGTCCTAGTAAGGACAGACAACTCAACAGTGGTGTCTTATTTGAACCGCCAAGGCGGGACAAGATCACCGGAGTTGTGTATGATGGTTTGGAACCTTCTGCTGTGGTGCCAAGAGAGGAATATTATTCTTCGAGCAGCACACATTCCAGGAAGATTGAACATCTTAGCGGATGCTCTCAGTCGAAGGACGGTTTGTCGTCCGACGGAATGGCAGCTCAACCAAGTGGTAGCGGAGGTTCTATTCAAACAATGGGGCAAGCCAAATGTCGACCTATTTGCAATGAAGAAAAACGCAAAGATGGTCACGTACGTGTCACCGATCCCGCACCCGTTAGCTCTAGCAGTAGACGCACTGGCGATAAGTTGGAAGGGAATGTACGCGTATGCGTATCCTCCAACAATTCTCATCCCGAAAGTTCTGGCAAAGATAAGAGAGGGGATGTGCCAAGTACTACTGATCGCTCCTTATTGGCCAGGCCGATCATGGTTTACGGATCTGCTGGACCTTCTGGTCTGCAGTCCAATCCCTCTTCCAGACACAAGAGATGTAATCTCTCAGAACAAGGGTCTGTACCTTCACGACAGACCAGAAATGTTCAAATTGACTGCATGGATGTTGTCAAGCAGCGTGCAATTGAGGGTGGCTTTTCTGAGCAAGCAGCGAAGTTTGTTGCTTCGGCCAGAAGAGTTTCGACCACAAAAACATATAATTATAGAATCAACAAATTTGCACAGTGGTGTGAGAGAAGAGATATTGATCCCTTTTCTGCATCTGTTCAACACGTAGCAGATTTTATCTGTCATTTATACGAAGTTGACAAACTTGTACCTTCTACCCTAGCAGCATATAAGTCTGCATTAGCTTCTGTCATTCCTAGTCTCACCATTGGGGGAGTGGAGAATGACACCTTGAATGAAGTTATCAAAGGAATGAGCAATCTGCGACCTAGACAGCCAATTCCTATCCCATCATGGAATCTATCTCTTGTTCTACAGGTTTTAGGGCATGCTCCCTTTGAACCGATTAGATCTATTGACATTAAACTGTTAACTATTAAATCAGTTTTCTTGGTTGCAGCAGCGTCGGCGAGAAGGAGAAGCGAGATTCATGCGCTTTCTGCCGAACAAGACCGTTTTGTCGTCACGGGTGAAGGTTTAAGATTACTTCCACGTCTTTGTTTCCTGGCAAAGAATCAGTCACTTAAATATCCAGGACAGCCGATCAATTTGCCAAGTTTAACTAGACATGACCCAAATTCTTGTGCTTGGTGTCCTGTCAGATGTCTAAAGATGTATAAGAAACGTACTTCTGAGTGGAGAGACGACCCGAAATCTCTGTGGTTATGTCTCAAAGCTCCCCATTTACGTGCTTCGAAAGATACTATTTCTCGTTGGATAGTTGACGCTATTCAGATGTCGCACAAGATCGCTACAGGAAAGCAGATTGATCGTGCGAATGCCCATGAGGTCCGAGCACTAGCAGCATCATCGGCCCTTTATAAGGGTGTCTCTTTAGAGCAGGTGATGTCTGTAGCACAATGGCATGCCGAGTCGTCATTCACTGATTTCTACCTTCGAGACATCTCCAGCACACTTAATCCAGTAGCCGTCACCAATCTGTCGAACCTAAACTAAGCCACGTCCGACCACTACTTCGCACACATCACAAAAGCCTTCCGCCTACACTGACCAAGCGCTATGCACATGACTGAGTACGACCGTGGATTGGGCCTAGCTCCTGTGATGATCAAGAACAGATCGACCACTCAAAAATGGTGAGTGTTTACATTAATTAAGTGACTATAAATATGTTTACTTCCAGTCGAAATACCAGACTGAGTAAGTGAATAGTCTGGTACAAGAGTATATTTATCCTCTCATACAGACATGAGACTCATTCCAATTTGAAAATCTAATCGATATACTGATAGTTTTTTCAAAGATTTGAAGTTGTAGTAGCTTCTTTGCACTCTACTGGACTGCCCTAGCTGAGACTTGGGGCTGACACGGGTCTGGTGGGTGTTGCATCCCCATGGATATCCCTCTGGTTTTGTGCGGACAAAAGAGGGGGGGGGGGGGGGGGGGAGCGCGGTCTAGACCATGGAAGTTTAGCACTATGAGTCAGATAGCAGAACCCAAGCGTATGCCAGGGTTTTAGTCTCTTCACAACCTTCTCTGTTGGATGGTTGATGAGTGCTGGTTCGAGCCTCACCTCCTCCCACCGGCATTTCCTGGCTGTCGAAATCCGGAGTTTATCATAATAGTACATCTGGTAAGTATTATTCGAAGTAGAATCAAAAAAGCATCCGCTTTTGTTTCTACGAGAATTCTTAATACTTACCAGATGTACTATGGCCCTTCCTCAGCCGCCCCGCTGAGGTGAGGCTGAGCTGCTTTCGCAGTTTGCCAAGGCAAATATAAGACGAATCTGACTGTGATTGGGAATAGACTCGGTACCTGCGGCTATGGTATTCCCGGACACAGTATGGGCAGGACCAGGAGAGTGCGGAGTTTTAATTGTTTATTTTGAGCTAGACTAGATAATAGACATTATCATAATAGTACATCTGGTAAGTATTAAGAATTCTCGTAGAAACAAAAGCGGATGCTTTTTTGATTCACTAATGGACACATGATGATGGCAACAAGCAATTCACAAGGTCAGTCTTGTCTATGTGTTGTTGATTGTATTTGTCAAGTAACCCTTCGTTCTAATATGGTGATGGTACATGTTTTATGTGGTTCATTCTTGAGAATATAGGAAAATGTAGCCTTTTCGTCTTATGGCCTATAGTACATGGCACTTGTCCATAGAGAGCGTATGGGACATTGAGGTCATTCTGTCTCCCTCCCAAGAAAAGGGGGAGGTGTGAGCGCATATGACATATGGTCTTCTCATAGCCATCGGTTGTGTTATCCGATGTTCAAGTCATTCCCTGGTTGTGGTCTCACACAATTTCAGAAGTTTAAGTGCCTTAAACGCAGAAAAGCGCATAAGGAAGAGCTGGTCTTTTGACCTCGCCTCCTTCCCGCCAAATTCTCTTATGAATTCTGGCAATATCAAAGAGTGTTAGGGAGGTAAGTATACTCTTTAAGTGAAATAAACGAAATCACGGATTTCTTTTTTCACGAGAGAGTTGATACTACCTCCTAGCACAGACCCAACCTCTCTGCCCCACAAAGGCTCGGTCTTAAGGCTTCCTTAAGTTGCATTGTGTCAGCCAATAAATTAGTCAGAGGAAGTGCTAGTCTGCGCATGCACGAGGTTGGGGCTGGCATCCGCCGGACTGTCATCTGACTACCTGACCACCTAACCTTTTTAATCAGTGTTTATTGAGTGAAAATCGATATTTGGGAATATCAGAGTGTTAGGGAAGTAAGTATCAACTCTCGTGAAAAAAGAAATCCGTGATTTTGTTTAATGTACTCTATATATAAAATCATTACATGATGGTAACCACGTATTATACATTCAATCCGATCCGCATAATTGGTACCCATTAAAATAACTTGTCTGCGCATGCACGAGGTTGGGGCTGGCATCCGCCGGACTGTCATCTGACTACCTGACCACCTAACCTTTTTAATCAGTGTTTATTGAGTGAAAATCGATATTTGGGAATATCAGTGTTAGGGAAGTAAGTATCAACTCTCGTGAAAAAAGAAATCCGTGATTTTGTTTAATGTACTCTATATATAAAATCATTACATGATGGTAACCACGTATTATACATTCAATCCGATCCGCATAATTGGTACCCATTAAAATAACTTCATTTGTAGTTGTATCATACAAGGAAGTGACATAATTTCAATGGTATTTCTGCGAAGTTATTGCAAAATTTTGTTTCAAATCTCTTTTTATTTAACATTTATATATTAAGTTATTTAACTCTCAAAAAAGTTTTTTTACATAAACTGCTGAAATTTGGATGCGACTTCTATTAGATATAGTTGCTGTTATAAAACTGCTAAGAAATTAAGATGGCTGAATCTTGAAAATATGCATGCCACTTCTATTAAGGATGCGGTTATGAATAGGCGATTTAACATAGTTTAATGGACTTTTCCAGTTTTAGCTGTGCCCTGCCCATCTCTAGCTAAGCTCCACCCACACCTCACTCGTGTTGGGATCGACCGATCTCTGAACACACTGACTATCAATTTCCAAAAAACTACACAGGTAAGCTGTTGAGTATTTTGAAACTAATTTGACTGGGCGCTGTTGCACGATGTCTGATGATAGATGGATACTCTGGAGAGGTGAATTGTGGGTGATTTGTCTCCTTTTAAGCTAAGAATTAGAAGACTGTTAAAGCTTTTCAATAGACATTTGATACATCAAGGGCTTATGCTATTTTAAGAAATCCATATTGTCACCACCATATATAGTGTGTGATATGTGGAACAGCAGAAAGGCTCTCGACATGCGGGATGCAGTAGTTTCTATTTTGCTTTCACTGTAAAGCAAGAATACACTTTCTAAATAAGATCAGTGTACTTATTTTACATTCTGTGGTTCTATATCTGAGTATTAATGATACAATAGCCAGTATATGTTGAGTTTATTTTGTGTTTAGGTATTGAGCCACTGGATGTTCCAAAGGAGAAGGAAGGAATGTTAGCTCTGCAGAATAAAGAGCTCGCTGTCAACCATTCTGTAAGAATATGCATCTCCCTGCATTGATATAGCATAGCACGATATGTAATAACGATTTTAGAAAATCTGTCTCAAACTTAATTAGTAGGATACTATTTTGTCTTATAGTAGAATTGCTGACGGATGAGCAGGATTGCTGAACTCGGTCCCAGTCACGGGTCGGACTGGCGAGTAGTAATTGTCATTTTAAATTGCATAATTAAACATGAGTGTTTTATCTGTGTATTGTGGCAGTCAGCCACTACCAGTATATAATTTGAATATGTTTTACATGAATTGCAACAAAATTAAGCGTATGCCATTATTGGAACACATCCCCCTATTACTTTGTAAATTTTACATTATTTCCACATGGGTTCAATTATCAGGGTTGACCAGTAGATTTTCAAAGAGACAAGTAGCTTTTTAAATCCTACTGTTCCTGCTGGCTACCAACTGATTGGGTTTACGCATAAATTGATCAGAACTTCTATCATAAATGTTTCTTTAAATTTCCCTTATGAAGTAAAAGAAATGAGAGACAGATGCAGCATCACACTCCAAATTTGCTTATATTTTGCATTTCACTCAGTTTCAACCAATCTCAGTTTTATGGTAACCCAACTAAATATATGAAATATAAAAAATTGGCTTTTAATGCAAAAACTCATGATTTTGGTCAATACCCTCGTAAACACGATATCATACAGAATCGCTTAAAATATTTTAGTGAAACTTTGCCAGTGGCTTCTTTATGATAGCTAGCTGTGCCTTTTGTAGGGTTCACCTTTATATGTTAAATATTTTGGGTGAAAAGGGTTTTTTTAATGCACAAACTCATGATTTGTGTCAATTTCCTCATAAGCACCATATCATACAGAATCGCTTAAAGTAATTTAATGACACATGACAGGTGGCTTATTTACAATGGCTAGATGTGCCTTTTAAAGGATTGCCCTTTATAGGGTCAATATTTTTGGTGAAAATAGGCTTTTTAATGCAAAACTCACAATTTTTGTCGATATTCTTGTAAACGGCATATCATATGGAATTGCTTAAAATAATTGAATGAAACTTAGTCAGTAGCTTCTTTGTGATGGGTAGACGTGCCTTTTAGAGGATTCATCTTTATAGGTCCAATATTTTGGGTGAAAATGTGCGTTTTAATGCAAAAACATACAATTTTTGTCAATTTATATCCAATGACTGCGGGGGCCCTCTGAGTCAAACAACATTTTCTAGTTGGCCTATACCTATATAGTTGGCCTAAATTTTAACACTAGTGGATTTCAGACTTCAGACATGATTTGAATTTTAAAAACCTGGTGTCCGTATTGGGTCAAAGTCTGTGTTTATGGATATCTCAGAAACTAGTGAATTAATTTAGCTGAAATTTTAACACAAGAAACATTGGGATGGCACACTAGAATTCTCCACATTTGGCCATGATCCAAGGAGAAAATCAGAAGAAATACTTAACCCTTACCAGTCTGATGTCAAAAGTTAACATTTTTAAATATAAAAGATGAACTGGTGTTTATTTTTCAACAAATTTGGTGGAAGATGGTGCTGTTGATGACAACAACATCTTCCATCGAAATTGTTGGAAAATGTACACCAGATTCTTTGCTATTGGCGTGGTAAAAGATAGACCATTGACATCAGAATGCTAAGTTAAAATCAAAATTTTATAAATCTGGCAAAAACTGGAGAGTGGAGGTTTGTAATCTCTGATTGTACTGGTTTGTCATAAATTTTAGTAGAATTATAGATAACTTTAACATTAACGCTTGAAGTTTTAATTTGTTGATAGCTTTCTCTGATATCCACAGGTCTGGCTTGCCAAATAATAATGTTGAAATGACACTAACACTAATAGAGAATTATTGATGGATTGGCTATGTGACGAATAAACATAGTGATTGTTTTAAAATTATGGTTAACATTGTATGGTTGGTGAAATGTGCACCACTAAGAAAAACAATGTGAACCGTATGTAGAGCCTATGCTTCTATAACTTGATTGCAGCAGTGGGGCACAAGAGCTTAGCTCCTCAATCCACACAGTGGGTCCTCTTTTTACACCAGAAATCCAAGATATTTACCCCATAACCTCACCCAGCTATTGCAAAATCAACTCCTGCACCTCAGAATTTGCCACTAGACCACTGGATGCTGGTAAAGCCTACTGTTATACCTTTAAAAAATAACAAATGAAACAAATATGCTATGCCATGCCTAATCACATAGTTACACTCATCTTTCTCACGCGGGCAAATATTGAAACTGTTAGAATATTGAGTGAAATACTTGTGCATATATGCAGCTTAGTATGTAATAATATTTATTTATTGCATACGCTTTCATAAGATCAACTATCATGGCACTGGTAACAACTAACATGAAACATTTAGTCCATGATATCCTAATATTGAAATCTCGTGACACCTGTACATGATGGCTACTGAATGTAGTTAGAAATTAAAATGGTTGAAATGTTCAGTAGATTACTGCCTAGGTGCTGTATAGAATTCTATTTAATCCCCTGGACTTCCCAGACCTACTGTTAAATCAGAATGTTTATTTTCTAATTCCTTAAAGGGCCTGATTATACCATTGCTAAGTAGTGCAGTGAGTCAGTTCAAGAAGTACAAGTCACCAAGAATGAAGCGATATCTCAGTGAGTTAGAACATTAATAAAAATAATAATAATAATAATATAATAGTTGAATATGTGTCACTATATTTATTAATAAAACGGAGGGGTGAAAAAAAAATATAATTCACCAGTTTTATTGGAATTGAATCTACTTGAAGATGTAATAGCACCATAAGAAACTGCTGCAATGACTAAATCCTCAAATCATCTGAAGACATCTATATAAAATACAGGTTGTTATAACATTGGGAGAGGGATGGGGGCTTGTTATGAGTCTTTATCCAATATGGTCAATGCCAAAGGAAGAACAATCACGGAGCATGTGCAAAATGGGACCCAAAGCCGGACCCAAAGCCTATAAATAGGGGACACAAACACAGTGTCAGGCATCCGACTCTCATCCTAAACCTTCAGGACAAGCATCAGGTATACAAATCCAAATAAATAATATATAGAATACAGCTAAATTTAGCAGCTAAAAACGATGAGGCAACAGGAAACTCCCCTTGCCCATGCGAGACAATCACATCTGAACTTCTACCTAAAGGGAGATAACTCCAAATAAGCTATGAAATAGAGACAAGATAACTATTACATGCTGTTGATTGCTAACAAAATGAATCAGAATAATATTTTCAATGTATTTAAACATGCCTAAACTTGATTTATATAACTCTAATGCATGCCAGCTTTCCTTAACCAGTTAGTGATGTCAGCCAGGCCTTTGATTGTACTCTGTTCGGATAGACAAGAAACTAATTTGATTGGAACCTGGTGCTGCCATATGCAGCAACGCCACCCGGTAAAATTAGTTTTAAAATATTTACCAGAATATTCCTTACATCATAAAAGAATTTGTAATTTCTGGTTTGTAAGGTTTAATCGATTGTGAAATAAAAAAACAACTTATTGCCATAGCCACACAATTATGGCATAATAAAAGCAACTACACTTCTGCGAGTTCTGCATCCATTACATGTGTGTGACTCCAGACTTAACATGCCTATATTGTGAAGTTGAACTTCATTTCATTATAAATGTTGTCTATGTATCAGTTCTTGTAAAGATATTCATGCTTCTGCCGCTAGTCTACATTTGTTAGTTATTTCTGGCTATGATTTTTACACAGTGGTTCAAATGGGTGAAGAATATCACCATGGAAAGGAGTATGTGAAGGCCTTGGCGTGAGTATATACCAATCTTAAATGTGAATAGAGCAATCCAGTCTGTAAATCAAGTATATGATGTCATAATCAATTACGTCACATATAGGCTGATGTCACCAATTATGTCATGAATGACTTATCTAAGTCCATCATAAATGCTTACTACTCTATCAAGCTGTTTGAATTGTATGTCTTTATTATTTAATAAATATTCTTTTGAATATTTTGAAACTAATCTGAATGGGGTCGGTTGCTGCTTGCACCCAGTCAAAATACTTTCAAAATATTCAACAGCTTGCCGGTATAGTTTTCTGGAAATTGAGATTAGAGTTCAGGGTTTGATTGATCCCAACACAGACAAAATGTGGGCAGAGCTTAGCTAGAGATGGGTGGGGCATGGTTAAAACTGGATTCATCCATTAGCGTAAGTTTTCACTTGTACTGTTAAACGTCTTAGCACTCTGATGTCAAAGTTTTAAATTTTAAGATGAACTGGTACTCATTCTTAAACAAAATTGGTGGAAGATGGTGCTGTCATAGACAGCAACATCATCCACCAAAATTGTTTTAAAATGTACACCAGTTTCTTTGCTACTGGCACCATAAAAAGGATAGAATGTTGACACCAGAGTGGTAATGGTTAAACATTGGACCTTTGAAATGCTAATGTCTCAATTTCAAGAGAACTATCAAGGAAGGCTGCTGAATAGTGTGAAACTAATTATCGCCCCGCTTTAGCGAAAAGAGGGGGGATTATGTTCTCACTTCTGTCCATCCATCCGTATGTGCGTCCAATGCCGTCCATCCGTGCATCCGTCACACACACACAGGTTTTCTTTCGATAACTACTTTTGCTTGGAATATTGTGACAACATTTCATGGAAAGGTTGGCTGTGGTAGTAGGCAAATGCACCTTAGTTTTAGGGTAATCAGCATGTCCCTCCGCCCATCCATCCCTTTGTCTCTGAATTTGTGTCAGTCCGTCCGTGCAAATTTAGGGTTTTCGTTCAATAACTTTATCTTGGCTTGGAGTGTTGTGACGAAACTTCATGGGAAGGTAGGCTAGGGTAGTAGGGTAGTAGGGAAATGCACCTTAGTTTGAGGGTCAGTCAGCCTGTCCCTCCATCCATCCATCCCTTTGTCTCTGAATTTGTGTCAATCCTTCTGTGCAAATTTTTGGTTTTCCTTCAATAACTTTATCTTTGCTTGGAGTATTGTGAGGAAGCTTCATGGGAACATTGGTTATTATCATTCAATAACTAAACCTTCTACATGAATGTGTTATTGAATAGGTTAGTAATCTCATGTGGCTAGTTTATAATTATTAGCTCCCATTTGTCTGTGTATCCATCCATATGTCTATCCAAATCAGTGGGATTATGTCATCCCATGAACATGGCTGCCGTTGTGGGGGGGATTATTTGATTTATATCATCTAGTTCAAATGGAACCTGTTTCTGCTATCGGAAGCAACAGCTCCCAGTCAAATTTGTTTCAAAATATTTATGAGAATAGCCCTTACGTCGTAAGCTTGATAAAAAAATTGTCGTTTCCGGCCTGTAATGGTTAATTATTGATAGTTTATTGTGACATTTCTTATTCATTTGAATGAATGGTATTAACTGCAGTGGGTCTGCCCCTCTTTCATCAGCACCATTCTCACAATTAATGCTCTCTGTTATCAATCAAAACAGCTCTCATATCATTTGGTTTGTGTTTGCCGTGCATGAGGGTTATTATTGTGAACCAAATTGCTCTAATTGCTGATCTTATTAGCCCTTCCATATACATCCAACAAACACTAGATACAGGCTTCTTTCCGCTGGTTTAACCATCTGGATATTAATACCATAGCACAATTTGGAACCTGCCATGCAGTGTTTTTCGAAATGGTTTTACTGGAACTTGTTGCTACCATTTTCAACAGAATATTTGTTGCATTGTCAGAAACATAGTTGTATCTGGTCTTTATATGACTAAAATAGTTAAATAGCCAGACATCAACAAAACACCCCCCCCCCCCCCCGGCTCTTTCCCTTGCCTAATGCAGTGAATAAAGTACATAGTGTGATGTAAAATATTATTGATCGTAATAAAAGAAAGTAGTGCTAAAGGATTAACTAGTAATGGTTGTTGGAGATGTTATGTTATTAATGACAAAAGATGGAAGTAGCAAAATCTAGTTAAAATGTCAATTTGCAGGTGTAAGCTGGTCGTCATTCCAGTGATAAGCTTTCTAAAATATACCTTTCTTTGTCTGCAAATACAAATTGAGGAAAATTTTCTTGGAAAATATTAAACAATAAAGACCTAACCTATAACAATGTTTTTGTTATTTTCTTCTTCTGCAGGATGTTGAGTAAAGTGACAGTAGATTATCGCTGTGAATGCTGGTGGTCTCTGTTAACCTCAATCCTGGAAACATCACTCAAATCTGCCTATCTTATTGCTAAAATACAAGAATATATCACTATATGCCTAGAACTGATAGGAAAATGTATCCCTTTAATGTACTGGAATATGTATCACGCACATGTGAGCACAGACATGCTCACCCATACATGCATGCACGTATTGGAGATTAAATGGTCAGAGGTTACAGACTACATTCTTGGATGTTAACTCATTTTCTGCAGAAAGTGTTCACAAAGCATAACGTGAGGTTTATCTGTGGTCTCACAAGATCAAGGTTGTACTGACCTAATTACACAGATGTTGCTTCCACACAAAAAGTTACCCTGATGTTGCCATTGGGCAGGCAAACCTATACTAATTTTCGAGAATCAAAAGCTCCTGGTGAAAGTGACATAATTATGGAAAGTTTGTTTCTAGAAGATAACTCGAAAACATTTGAATAGATCTTCACCAACCTGCAAGGTGCCTTTGTGGGTCCAAGACCCCTATGGAGGAATCCATCTTTAGATAAGCTCCACTCACACCTCGCCATGTTAGGATCAATCGATCCATGAACTGCCTGACTCAATTTCCAGAAAATTATACAGGTAAGCTTTTGAATATTTTGAAAACTAATTTGGCAACAGCACCCAGTCAAATTAGTTTCGAAATATTCAACAGCATCTTTATTAGATTGTAAAGACATACAATTCGTACTCCAACGCTTAGTCTGTAATCAATTAAGCATTCTTGATGAACTTATCTATGTCATTCCTGACGTCATTGCTTATGACATCATCCTAATGTCACATAGTTGATTATGATGTCATCATTGATAGATAAACTGGAAAAGTCCATTGCATTTGTGAGTTAAAGATTATTGACTTGTTTACCGAATTATGGAAGTTCCCACCAAGGATATGATCATGGCACTGTTGAAATGATGGACAGGTCATCTAACTGATTTCTAAATTGGTACGTTTTAACCTGCTTTCATTATCAAGCTCTGTATTAGCTCATAAGCTAGATGTACAACGTATACTGGATAGCTGTCCTGACCAGGCCTTGGGCACAATGTTTGTGCAAGTTAATTCTATAGATGTATATGTGCATGATATAGTCAAGCTGCTGTCTACTCAGAAAAGTTGTCCATGCAATCTTTCAATGGCTATTAGTGTGCTATTAGTTTATTATCCTTGACACAGACTCAGATTCAGATATAGTGCCTGAGGATAAGATGAGAATTCAGATGAACCTCATACGAGTTATGTCAGTGAGTATGATTAACCATTTTCTTCATATGCTTCTTCATCCTCTTATGGGAAGCAACTATGAAACTTGCAGATTATTTTAAAATAATTTTGTTGAAGGCTATTGATATGTTAGTGTTCGGCGTTCATGGGCATATGTGTGTGTGTGTGTGTGTGTGTGCGTGCGTGCGTGCGTGCGTGCGTGCGTGCGTGCGTGCGTGCGTGTGTGCCTGCGTGCATGTGTGTGCATGCATGTGTGTATACATAAGTGTGTGTGTGGGTGTGGGTGTGTGCGTGTGCGCGCGCGTGCATGCATGCTTCCATGATTGTATAAGTTACGATTTCCTTAATAAGCTATTGGTGAATTTTTAACCAAATTCTTTGCTCGTGAATGTTCTTATTTAGCATAAATTTTCTCGGACATTGTTCAATCTTGACTTGTATAATTTTTCCTGTATTACAGAAAGCTAATCCTGAGCCAGAGCCAGGACTTGATCACGCTTCCATTGAGGATGCCAAGAAATTGTGGTCAGAACGAGGAGGACAAGAGGACAATATGTTTGACATTGATATGCAGAACATTGTAGCCTTTGGTGAGTTTCATTCTCCCCCTTTAGTTATTAACTTTTAACCCTACAGACCAGATATAATGAATTCATTGCAATTGAGAGCTTTTCTGTCGAATATGTTTTAAACTAATCTGACTGTAATCTATTATTGCTATCTAAGCCACAATTGATTTCCAGCCAAATTAGTTTTAAAATATTCCACAGCTTACTTGACATGTAGAGTTGACATGGAATTGATATACTGGAACTACATGTTTGAATGTGTACTCTTATGGAATTGTATCTTTTTATTGATGATCTGTCAGCTTGCCTCTGTTCATGTTGCTTCTCTTAAATGCTAGCCAGTGTCTATTTTGAAAGCGGTGTAAGGCTGTATTTCCTTGTTTATGTCTTACATTAAATTGTAATGCGATTATCTGTTTTCATGTAAGCATTTATTGATGTGGTTGTCAAACATAGAATGGTCTATTTGTCTAGGTGTATACACTTATATATGCTTGTAGTGTTTATAAAATTGCTAATTGACATCATATTTTCAATATTCCAGTCTTTAATACATTCAGAATGAGTTCTCCATAGGTTTATTGGTCTGTATAAGACTATGCATGACAAGCAATAGTGTATTATAGTGTGATTTGTGTTTTAGCGCTTTAATGGTCAAATTTGGTCAAGAAAATTTTAATATCTGCCTACTGAATGTACATTTACAAGCCAAGAGAATAAGATTTTTGACAATTTATGCCTGGAATGACTAGCACAGTTATCGAGCCAGTCTCCAATGGTAAATTTTCAAAAATTGTAATCTCTTGAGCTGTAAATTGACATTCCACAGGATGATAACCGATGCCGGTTTTGGCTGGTATGACCATTAAAGGGTTAGGCTTGCGGAGAAAAGACCTCATAATGTTAATATTGCTTAGATGTTTTCAGTTAACTTCTTGTGTTATAAAAGACATTAAAGAATCACATATTTGTGTAGCTAACGATAGTCTTGTTAAGTGATGTACCAGGTCAGGCATGATTGTTAGAGAATGTGTTGTTGGTCAACAATTCATGATGATAATATAAGCGCACAACTATCAATGTAACAAATGCAACATACACACTTTCTGGTACATGTTACATGTGTATATTGTCAGATTTTATAAATCGATAAAGACCCTATTGGTTATTTTCACTCCTCATTTCACTTCAAGAGTATACTTACCTCCCTAATACTTTTGATATTGCTAAATATTGGCTTTCACTCAATAAACACTCAGATTAAAACAGTTAGGTGCCCCTACTGGGCAGGGAGTCAGAGCGTAGTCTGGCGGATGCCAGCCCCACCACCGCGCATGCGCAGACTAGCACTTCCTCTTTGCTAGATTATTGGCAGAGAGATCACACATGTTTTTTTGTGCAAAAGCTTTTCCTTGCTCTTAAACTGTTTTCATAACTTGGTTGTGTTATTTTGGAGTGATAGTCACTGATTAGGATGGCAGGAAGGATCACTTCGCCAAAGGGGGACCTAGGACCTTTGAATCAGGTGACTTCTAGTAAAATTAGCGAGTTTTCTTTCCCGGTGTATTGTGTTTCCGGGACTCGCGTTTACCGTGATAAGCGCCTTGGTTAGTTGGTTTATGTCAACTCGGTGCTACCTAAGGCTAATTTCTCTTTCTGTTTATGTCCACAGGTCTGTATGACGCTAGGTGGTGGCATCACAGCAGCAGAGAGTTAGTTTTCTCTCCACCATGGTTCCATTTCCTACTAACACTGTTAGGTTATCTAACCAAATGATTTATGTCCAGTGAGTTGGAGGCCTAGTATAAAGGTCTTCTCGCTTTGCCCTCTTGATCCAATTCCTTCCCCATGAGGTGGAGAGAGTTAAGAGGCGTGCAGGTGGTGGAGTACTCCAGTTCGTCACGTTGGATGGTTTGTCTATACAAGGTGTCAGGTATCTAGTTATTGATAATGTGGTGATGTTAATTATAGTAAGCAAAGGGAGATAATTAACATTTTTGCCAGAAAAGAGTTATCTATGTGTATCTGATGGTTGTGTAGTCGACGTATCCATTCAGCATACAATTCGTCCTCGCACTTGGATGTTTGTTGGGATCGATTTTTTCCTGTCACGGGATTAATGACGTCATAATCAGCCTGGCTATGTATTTATCAGCAATTCAAGTTGCAATGCTGGTTTCTGATGTATATTGATCTTTATGATCGTTTTCCTTCTCTTTGAGTTGGTTTGAGTGTCTAAGCTTAACTAGTTTGCTCATACTCCTCGTCCTTTGCCCTGTTTCAGGGACCGGGTTGCGCGTCCTGTGGACGATTTCTGCATGATAAGTTCTTGCCTCATCTTTGCTATCAATGTAGCCCTTGTGGTCCCTCGGGTAATTGTGAGATATGTAAGCACTGGGGGGGCGAGTTAATGTCCGAATTCTTGTGCTTGCAGGCGACGGACAAGGTGGTAGAGGAGGAGAAGAAGAAGAAGCGGAAACGAGAGGTTGTAAGTAGGAAGGGTAAGGGGAAGGCCTCGTCCGCGGTGGATATGGAGGCCTTCCGGACCGAGATGTTGGGAGAGATGAAGAGGACAATAAAGGATTTGGTTCCAGAGTTGCTTCGTGGCATGCTTCCTGGACCAAATCCTTTACTGTCCTCATCATCGGCTTCGGAGCAGGTAATCCCCGCCTCTGGATCGGTTTTCCTTAGACCGCTTCCGTTGTTCGACGATTCAGAGGTGGCCCCATTAGAGGGGGCGTTCCACGACCCTGGCAGCAGGCTTATTGCCGCGCCGATAGGGGACCGTGGACGGCTGTCGCTGGAACCCGCGGGCTGCTTATCAGTCCAGGGGTATCCGCACGCCGCGGTGGCCAGTACCTCCAATGGCACCGTTCCTGGTCAGCCCGGGTTAGCTCTCTTTGCTGACCCGGGGTCTAATCTTTCTGACCAGGGTGATGAAGATTACCTGCTAGGGTCGCCGTCTGACGACGTGGACATGGATGAAGACGTTTGTGCACCCCTCGCGGGGAATACAGGCGGCTTCTTCCACGGTTTTACTCACCCTGGAGTAGAGTCCGCGGCTCAGGTGGTGGCCCAGGGCGCTGCTGATGGCCAGCGGTACCGCATACCTCGGCTTGCCGAGGGTGTTGCTGGTGCTGGCCGGGCCCGTGGTGGGGCGGTATGTGCCCCGCGCTCTGCCACGGCGCCTGCTCCTGGTCAAACCAGTGATATTGTCATGCCGGTGCTGTCAGGCCCGCATGTTTTCCCTGGCTTGCCAGGTGTATCAGCGTACCCGCCGTCAAGCTCTGCTGCTTGCGCTCAGGAGGAAGACGAAGGCCCCCGTCTTGTAGAGCGCTCGCAGTTAGCCACGGAGGAGGATTGGTCTGACGCTTGCCAGTGGTTGGTGAGCGTTAGGCCTGATCTGCCCGTGGAGCAGTCGACTAGCCAGCGTGACCACAGGCCGTGGTTAGCTGGGAAACCGACTGCTAACGCTATGCCTTCTCTGCCGCTGGCGGAGCATGTCGTTGACATGTTCGAGGCGGCGGAGTCGTCCATTAAGTCGAGTGGACGTCTCGCGAAGGCCCCTCGCGAGGTGGCCAGGCGTTGTCGCATCGTGCCCCTGGATTACCAGCGGTACGGTGTGGTACCCAAGCCCAGCGTGGATGACCGCGCGGCTTTGGGTGAGGATGCGCGGCCAGGCTCCCGTTCTGACACGGGGGTCTTGTGCTCGAACGCGTTGCGTTCGGCGAATACCGCGTTGCGTGATGCGGAGGAGAGTGGGAGGGCTTCGATTGCCGCTCTGTCCCACGTCTCCCAGCTGTTACAGGGGGTAGTAACGGCATCCGCGTCGCGCCAGCCAAGTCCGGTCACGGTCCAGCGAGCCATCCAGGATGGTATTAACCTGGCGCTGGACTGTATGACTCGGGCGGTGACCAGGAGTGTCCGGGCAAGACGCACGTTTGCCCTGGACAATCTGTGCCCGTCTCAGGACCTGTACAATAGGCTACTGCGACGCCTATGACGGGTCCTGGTCTTTTTGGAGGTGAGGGATGTCGACACCTCCAGGAGACGGTCACCCTGGTGAATAACCAGAGGGCGCTGCGCGAGCAGTTTGAGGTGCTGCGTCGTGCTAACGTTCGCGCCGCGCCCCCTGCGTATCGTCCCCTGCAGGCTCGAGGTGGTGCTGGCCAAGTCAGAGGCCAGCCACCGTCGCAGCGTCGGCCTCGGCCGCGTGCGATTCGGCCAGCAGCGAGGGGGGCGCAGGTTCCTCAGGCGCCGTCAGCCAGGCAGCCGCCCGCGCACCGAGGTGCGCGCGGGGCGGGGCGGGGCGCGCGAGGATCTGGGCGTGGTTATCGGTCCTGACGGGACGGTTACCGCGGTAAGAACCACTCCGGTGTTTATGGCGACGGGGACAGTGCCGCTCTTGCATGCCTCGTGTCCACCTCTGTCCCTAGGTGGACCGGTGGGAGGCCGGCTAGCCGACCACATGCAAGAGTGGGAACGGTTAACTCAGGACCGTTTAGTCTTGCGATGGCTTTCCGTCGGGTATCATCCAGAGTGGATGACAGGCCCGCCGTCGCGACTGTCTCTAGTGCCAGTCTGGACTCCCATTCCGAGAGATCCAGAGCAAAGGTTGTGTATCGAGGAGGAGATAGATTCCCTCGTACAAAAGGGAGCTATTCAGCCGGCACAAAGGTGTCCGGGCTTCTATTCAACCCTGTTCTTAGTAACAAAACGCACCGGAGGGTGGAGACCGATTCTCAACCTCAAGCCATTGAACAAGTTCATCGAGACGCCCAGTTTCAAGATGGAAACGGTGCGCTCGGTGTTGGCGGGGTTGGAGAGGGGGATGTGGACGGCGTCGATAGATTTGAAGGACGCTTATTTCCACATCCCCATCCACAGGAGTTTCTGTCGCTTCCTGAGATTTGCATTCCAGGGCAGACAGTGGGAATTCAGGGTGTTGCCCTTCGGAATTTCCATGGCTCCTCGGGTTTTCACCCGTGTGGTTCTTGCGATCACAGCATACCTCCGCAGGAGAAGCATAGCAGTCCACACGTACATAGACGACTGGTTGTTAAAGGCACACGACAAGGAAGCTTTATCGGCCAATCTGGTGATTGTTTTGAAAACTCTCTCGGATTTGGGCTGGATGATAAATTTTCCGAAATCAGAGCTGACTCCATCCCAGAGGTTTGTTTACCTGGGAATGTTCTTCGATCTGGAGACGGGATATGTTTATCCTACTCAAGAGAGAGTGCAGAAACTCATCTCGTTAATTCAGTCAGTGTGCGACAGTCGTCATGTCCTGGCACGGGTTTACTTGAGAATGCTGGGGTTGATGGTTTCTTTGGAACCAGTCATTCCTCAGGCCGCCTTACGCAGGCGGCCGATCCAGTTGTTTCTCATGACACAATGGACCCAGAGTACAGGTTCGCTGGACTCGAACGTGTCAGTGTTGGCGCCTCTGATTCACCACCTGCAATGGTGGTTGCTCACAGAGAATCTCTTGGTGGGGGTTATGCTGACCCCTCCCCACCCTCAGGTGACTGTGTATACAGATGCATCGATGGAGGGCTGGGGGGCTTGCCTGGAAGAGTCCACGATATCAGGGCTTTGGAATCTGGAACAGTCAAAGGAACATATAAATCTACTGGAGCTAAGAGCAGTAGTCCTGGGCCTGGAACATTTCTTACAGAAAGTTCAGGGCAAGATTGTTCTTATTCGTTCAGACAACTCAACAGTTGTGACTTACATAAACCGCCAGGGCGGAACGAAGTCGCCCAGTCTCTGTATGATGACATGGAGACTGCTTTGTTGGTGTCTGGATCACCAGATTACCTTGAAAGCAGTTCATATTCCGGGAAGGTTAAACCTGCTAGCAGACTCATTGAGCCGAAGGATGAGTGTTTTACCCACGGAATGGCAACTAAATCAATGTGTGGCGGATCGTCTGTTCGACCATTGGGGGAAACCCAACATCGATTTGTTCGCAACGAAGAAGAATGCGAAGATGACGACGTACGTCTCTCCGATTCCGGATCCAAGCGCTTTCGCAACAGATGCGTTAGCTATCAGCTGGGGGAGAATGTATGCATACGCATTCCCTCCAGCAATCCTGATTCCAAAAATTCTTCAGAAAATCAGACAAGAGGAATGCCAAGTGCTTCTGATCGCCCCGGATTGGCCAAGCCGATCATGGTATACGGATCTGCTGGACCTTCTGGTCTGCAATCCGGTTCCTCTGCCTCTGATGGACGATATTATCTTCCAGGGCAAGGTCCTTCACAACAATCCGTCAATGTTCAGATTGACTGCGTGGATGTTGTCAAGGAATCTAGAATTAAGGAGGGCTTTTCTGAGCAAGCAGCCATGTTTATGGCCAAAGCCAGGAGGGGGTCAACCTCCAGAGCATATAATTATAAAATCAACAGATTTGCAGAATGGTGCTCAAAAAGATGTATTGATCCAATGGATTCATCTATTCAAGTAGTAGCTGATTTCCTCTGTCACCTCTATGATGCCTATAGCCTCAAGCCTAACTCTATTGCTGGTTATAAGTCAGCATTAATGTCTGTTATTCCTTGCTTGGCTAAGAGGGGAAGTGATGAAGTAAATACATTAAATGTATTAGTTAAAGGCATGGGCAATCTAAGACCAAGGAATCCACCGGTGATTCCGTCTTGGAGTTTATCGCTAGTGCTTCAAGTACTAGGTGATAAGCCTTTTGAACCACTTAGTTCCATTTCTATGAAACTATTAACACTGAAGACTGTGTTTTTAATTGCTGCGGCCTCGGCTAGGCGTAGGAGTGAAATTCATGCCTTATCAGCCGAGGATGACCGTTTTGTGGTTTCAGGGGAAGGCCTTAAGCTGCTACCTAGGATTAATTTCTTGGCTAAAAATCAGTCGTTGAAATATCCAGGTCAACCTATTATTTTGCCTGCTTTAACTAGATATGATCCTAATTCTAAAGCATGGTGTCCTGTCCAGGCGCTTTGCCGGTACAAGCAACGTATGGCGGAGTGGCGCACCGATCAGTCAGCGTTATGGTTGTCATATATTGAACCCCATGGCAGGGCTTCTAAGGACACCATTTCCAGGTGGATTGTAGAATGCATTCAGTTTTGCCATAAATCCACCACCGGGAAGCAGGTTGACGTGGCCAAGGCTCACAGTGTCCGCGGCGTAGTGACATCCACTGCCCTATTTAATGGGGTCCCTGTGGATGATATTATGTCGGTGGCTCAGTGGCACTGTGAGTCAAGTTTTACAGACCATTATCTCCGTGACATCTCTAATCCTCTCGCCTTGTCGATTTTGAAAAAATAACTCGGTTTATATTTTTTGAGGAGGTTTTTTCCTCATTGCTTATATATTTCACAATTAATTTATGGAAACACCCACTTTTTTGGGCCTGCATCAGTCTTCACCAATGGGAAGATGATGTCAGCAGCCATTTCAACAAGGTCAGTCTTGTTCATGTGTTGTCCGTTGTTGATTGTATTGTCACGTTACCCGTTATTAATATGGTGATGGTTTGTGTATTTGTGTGGTTCATTGTTGAGAGTTTACGAAAATGGAGCTTTTTCGTCTCTGTCCTGTAGTACATGGCACTTGTACGTAGAGAGCGTATAGGACATTGAGGTCAGTCGACTCTTCCTCCCAGGAAGGAGGGGGGGGGGGGGGGAGCGCATATGACATTCGGTCATCTCTCATACATCGGTGGTGTTATCCGATGGTTAGTCAAATCCTGACTGTTTTTCGTACAGTTTCAGAAGTTTAAGTGCCTTAAACGCAGAAAAGCGTATAGGGATGAGCTGGTCTTTTGACCTCGCCTCCCTCCCGCCAGATTCACTTTCGAATTCTGGCAATATCAAAAGTATTAGGGAGGTAAGTATACTCTTGAAGTGAAATAAACGAAATCTAGGATTTCTTTTTTCACGAGAGAGTTGATACTTACCTCCCTAGATACGGACCCGGCCTCTCCACCCCACAGAGGCTCGGTCTTCAGGCTCTTAATAGTTGCATGTGTGTCAGCCAATAATCTAGTCAGAGGAAGTGCTAGTCTGCGCATGCGCGGTGGTGGGGCTGGCATCCGCCAGACTACGCTCTGACTCCCTGCCCAGTAGGGGCACCTAACTGTTTTAATCTGAGTGTTTATTGAGTGAAAGCCAATATTTAGCAATATCAAAAGTATTAGGGAGGTAAGTATCAACTCTCTCGTGAAAAAAGAAATCCTAGATTTCGTTTATTTCACCAAGAATAGTTTGTTTTAGGGTATACAGAAATGTAGTGTTTTTGTGCATGAATTTCTCTATATGCTTTTAACCTTTGAAATTCCAATGTCGCAATTTCAAGGAAAGCCTTTGAATATTTTGAAACTATTTTCACTACAACAATAGCTCCTAGTGAAATTGGTTTCAGAATATTTAACAGAATTTGTGATTTCTGACCTTTTAGAGATAAGTCCGTTGAAAAGTATTGTGTTCCCATATTAATCACTTATTCAGTCTTATGATTGCCTCAGCTAACCTTAACATAATGTTTATATTTCAGTTGAATGTAAAGCCACATTCTGTTCCATGTCATTCAGTGCTGATAATCAAGTCTGCATTGATGTTTATCTCAGGTAAAACTATACTAAATATTTATCATATATACACCTGTGCAAAAGTTAAGCACCAGCAAAAACAATAGAACGTAGAAACATGATGGTACAACTAGGCTGCCATACTTTTTGTCCCCGCGTTAGCTGACATAATTCCAAGTACGAAATGCACATGCATGCATGACTTCACGCCGCTTGATGTCCGTGCGTGGCGGGAAACAGCACATGTGTTCAGTTATGTAAAAGTCCAGTTTGAGGTGTAGAACATTACATACAGATTTAGACGACAAGATTAGGAATTTTGTGTTCATGACCGTGGTTTATTTGTACAGAGAGAATTAGCTCATGATTGTGAACCGCTATGGCAAGACGAAGGTTAAGTGATCGTGTGAAATGGCAAATCATAGGCATGCATACCACTGGTATGTCATGCAGAGAGATTGGCAGACAGCTGAACATTAACCATACTGTAATCAGTCGTTTGATTGCAAAACATGGGCAAACTAACGAGGTGAAGGACAGACCTAGATCTGGAAGACCGAAGAAGACTACTGCCCGTGATGATCGAGCCCTAGTACGCCTTGTTAGGAGATCTCCATTCACCAACAGCAGAGTGCTCAGCCAGCAATTGGAAACGCGCAATAGAGTGTCAATGTCTACCGTCAAAAGGAGACTGTGCTGCTGGCATGAAAGCTAGGAGACCTGTCAGACGTCCTCTCCTCACTGCACACCACAAAGAGGAGCGTCTGAGGTGGTGCAACGAAAGAAGACACTGGAACATGAGATCCTGGAGACGGGTACACTGGTCCGATGAAAGTCGGTTCCTGCTTCATGCCACAGATGGTCGAACTCGTGTATGGATGTCCAGACGCACGGCGTACGACCAACGTAACATCATGGAAGAAGTTCCATTTGGTGGAGGTTCCGTTATGATATGGGGGTGCATCTCATTTGATTGTAAGCTGGATCTGTTGACTGTACCTGGAACACTAAATGGACAAAGATATCAAGATTCCATACTGGATAGAGTTGTGGTCCCTCATTTTGTAAATCATGCACCTGGAACCCACCCTATATTCATGGATGACAACGCCCGACCACATCGTGCTAGAGCTGTGCATGAATACCTCCGCCAGAATGCCATCGAAACCCTACCATGGCCAGCAAGGAGCCCTGACATGAACCCTATTGAGCATATCTGGGACATTCTGGGAAACATGGTGAGAAGGAGGGATCCTCCTGTGCAGAACCTACAGGAATTAACAGACGCACTCCATCTTGAATGGCAACGAATACCACAATGGTGTATCAGTCGGTTGGTGACCAGCATGAGACGTCGTGTCCAGGCCGTCATCCAGGCACAAGGTGGATATACCCGGTATTAATAATGACAGTCTCAAACTCGTGCACAGATGTTAAACTTAGTTTTCAGACACCATTAATGACAATCTAGCCACGTGTGTCAACTGTAGGGCAATAGTTGTCAGTTGTGTCAACGTAACCATATTCAGGCCTCGTTTTCAAGTTCAAACAAAAACATACAGTGTTTCCCCACCATCATAATCAGCATTCCTCTAGTTGCATTATTACCTCTTGCACTAAGATGGATGGGTACATAAATGTTTATGCTATTGCTTTCTTCATAGCACATGAATATACCCTCGCATGTGCGTAAAAATAGGGTGGTGCTTAACTTTTGCACATGTGTATAGTTTAGAATCAAATAAACTTGTTTATGAAATTTTTAACGATGTTTAGCTTCTAAAAAAGCTACAAATTTCCTTTTGGTGAAAGCTTTCACATTTTCGAGTAACAACTGCAGATTGAAGTAGTAACACTTTAATTGGACACCCTTAATCCCAGTAAAGTGTGTGTGTGTGTGCGTGCGTGCGCGCGCTGAGACACAAAATTCTTCAAATATTTATTTATGTATTTGATAATCACTGCTCTGTATATTACAATGTTTCAGATCACATTGCCAGTTTCCCATTAGATTCTCCAAACTGTGTATCATGCTCAGCAACCAGGTGCGTGTCATCTAATGATAAACATCTTGTATCAGTCTGCCCAGTGTCATAATTATCAATTTCAATACTAATGCTTTCAACGTTGCAAGTTAGCTAAAATATAATCATTATTAGCTCACCAGGACTTTCAGTGAGCTTATGGCATGGTGACCATCTGTCTGTCTGTCCATCCTTCAGTCTAGTCATCCCTCCGTCATCTGTCCATCATCAACTTTTCCTTTAAAACACTACTCCTCATTAACAGGTTGACGGATTTCAACCTAATTGCGTTGGAAGGCCCCTATTGGAGTATCCTAATAACTTATATTCACAATGGTACGTGATTAATATTTTGGGTGAAAATCTTAGATTTTATGAAAAATTTATCGGAAAGTGTCAAAACTTTACTCCTCATTAACCGATTGGCAGATTTCAAGCTAAGGTGGCTGGAACAACCCTATGGGTATAGGCTTCAGAACTGGTATACATAATTTTGATCTGTAAATCTTTGGGCTAAAAATCTTCAATTGTATGAAAAATTTAGTGGAAATTGGCTTGGCTGATAAGACCCTAGGCTGGTGTGCCTCAGAACGTGTATGCAGAATCTAGGTACATCATAAACGCTTAATAGTCTGGCAAGTTGTACGAATTGTGTCGTTACTATTTAATAAACATTCAATTGAATAATTTGAAACTACATTGTAATTTGACTGAGCGCTGTTGCTGCCATAGGCAGGCAGCAACATCACCCAGTCATTAGTTTCAAAATATTGAACAGCTTACCTGTATAGTTTGCTAGAAATTAAGAATCAGGGAGTTAAGCGTTTAATAGGTTGATCTCAACACAGACAAAGTATGGGTGGAGCTTAGCTAGGAATGGGTGGGGCATAGGTAAAACTGGACTCATCTATTCCGTAGGAGCTGATTAAAAGATTAAGTTTACGCATGTTTATTGAATACACGTTGCTTATTTCAGTTCTATAATCAGTCATGTGTCGTCGCTGATCGTCAGGGTATATCGGCAGCAGCAGTGGAGTCAGAAGCAGTAAGCTCCAGCAGTGCTGACCTCTATCTTGTACCTGGTCAGGTGAAACATTACAAATTCTCCTTCATGCCAACTGGCGATGATGTGGGATCACAATTACAGGTAATTTTATGAATATTTTATTAAAATAAAATATGAAATAGATATAAATTATCCCACTTTCTTTGCATAAATGAAGAATTGTAAAGTGGCTGTCTTTTCAGCAATACTATAGTATATCATCAGTCAAATCAGCTTCGACCTCTCCTCTCTCCCTCTCTTTCACTATCTTCAGTTTGCATCCTCCTATCCCCTCTCTCTCTGTCCCTCACGCCCTCATTACCCCCATTATCTTTCTCCTCTCTTGAAGAGTTTATTATGTGTGATGGGGTGGGAGGGGTGGGGGGGGGGGGCCGACAGAGGGGTAGGGGGACAGCCTACTGGCTAAGGGCTCCTTAACCATATGACTGGTGTGGAGATTATATATCCTGTACGCTTCCTTTTTCTCCTGATTCGAGGGTTTATGTTTGCACAAGGATCCCCTCTTAGAACCTTGGTCATGCGGTAAGAAGCATGCTCCATCCAAAGGTTAGGTAGTTCCTCAGTTTAACGAGTCCTTTTGTTTACTCTACATAAGTCTTAGGAAAGTAAAGTGCTGAGCTGTGGGTTAGTCTGTTTGGACATCCCTGTACTGCTCCTGACTATTCAGTTTGAAATCGTGTTTCTCTTACATTTATGTTGGTCGGGAAGATGGGGCGAAGTACCTATCGTCCCCATCGCATGCTACTTCTGTGAGAAAAATGGCTTTGAAATGGGTTTGGGGTGGGGGTGGGGGGGTGGAGGGTGGCAGGATTATCTCTTGTTGGAGATTGTCTGTATTGGCTCCTACCATAATTTGCTGATTAATTTCAGCTGGTAAAAACGTGATATGCCACGACACTGAAATATACCTGACACGGCTTTCATCCTCCAACAGAAGACAAGCGTCAGGTATACTTCAGCGTCGTGTTTTATCACGTTTTACCAGTCTTTCTCTCTTGGTAGTGTGTGTTTCTTTCTCACTCTCAATCTAAGATAGCATCAGGCATCAACACAGATGTTCTCTTAGTTTTAATGTATTATAGATACTAAGTTGTTGCACAGAGTTTAAATGTATCATGTAAACATAACATAATGATGATATGCTACTTCGTTACAGATTAATTCTGTGATACTTGAGCTTGGTTCTATGTCTGAGAGATGTGCTATCCTTCATTGGCAAGGAGCAGGTGGAGACACCATCACAGCTCAAACAATTACAAAGCAGAAGCCAGTTCTAAAACAAAAGAAGACAACCATGGACACTTCATCAGTTATAGAGTGGGACCAGATTAAGCTATATTCAAATGCAAGGTATTTATCATTACACTCATCCCTGCATTTACTTATTGAGAATATTTCAATTCACTGTATATGTGTGTGTGTGCGCGTGCGTGCATGTGTGTGTGCACATGCATGCATGCATGGGTTTGTGGGTGGGTCCTCATGTGTTTTAGGTGACCAAATATAAAATATGCAGGTGTTGGGTGATGGCATGAAATCACTGATTGCTCTTGTTATTCATATGCCAGTTTGTTGTACAATTTACTCTGCAATTCAAGTGTTAATAATAATAATAATAATAATAATAATAATAATAATATTATTATTATTATTATTATTATTATTATTATTATTGTTCATTATAAGAAAGCTGCAGCAGCAATCTGTATATTGGTCTGTCAGTCTCAGCTGGTTGTCAATGTTGACATTTTTGACAAGCAGCATCCATCATGACTATCATGTATGTGCTCATGTTGTTTTTGCACTCTGTACTCTGCATTATAAATGTACATGCTTCATGTAGTTGCCTTTGAATGCATATTTCATTATGTGTACTTTTTATAGCATTACTCATCGGTCTGCGAATGTAGTAGTCCAGATGCAACATAACCCACCTAGTCTGCTAAATGAGGTCTATCCCATTACCATGTCTGTCACCAATCGTGAAGAAGCAAATATTACAGAAGTCATGTACGTACAAAAGTGAATTTTTAAAAAGGTTTAAACAAGAGTTTTGTATTAGTTGCGATCATCAATATGTCTATATAATAAGGTTTTATAATTTTCACATTTTGAGAACATACTTACCTCCCTAACACTAGAGATACTAGTATATCGGCTCTAAGTTCAATAATATTCTGAATTATAAAAGGTTAGGTGACCCTAATGGGCAGGGGATGTACACAGGCATGCCCATGACAGACCCCACCTACTGCGCATGCGCGTACTGGTACTTCTGTTTTCTAATATATTGGCTGACAAGCTATATGTGGAAAACTTTCCCAGTCTCTTTTTGAGAATTTTTAATATTTGTATTTGGATTAATGGCTGATTCAAAGTCTGCAGAGGAAGCTTCCTCATCATCTGTTACGGTGATATTGTTCCATTTATTAATTTAGACTTGTAACTTTTATATGTTACCGGTTTTCGTTCACGGCCGTTTTGACGTTACCGCAATTTCAGGCGCTGGGAAGCCTTGTTAAATTTCTCCCAGCGCCTAGGGCTATTAATCCCTTGTGCTTTGTGTTCACAGGTTCAACTTATGGATGTGTAAGGGTTCCTGTTCTTCCCTCAAAGGTTGTTCACGTCTCTTTTTTTACTTATCATTGTGATATGTCTAAGGGTTGGAGATATAGTAAATAAATAAAAGAAATATCTCCTTCCTTTTGTCCCATCCCCCTCATCAGTTCTTCAGAAAGAAGAGTCTCGGCAGATGGATGGACGTGTTCTCCTTCACAAGAGGATGGTTTTGCCTGTGCTCAGGCTAAGGGAGTTTATTAGTTATGGCACATAATTATTTGAAAATATTCACAAATTTCTGCTGCCATTTTGTTATTGCACTGTATTCTCTCTTGTATGTGCTAGGGTTCTCGAATATATATAATTTAATATTATATTATTCGGGAGTAATGAATGTCTAGTCACTAGATATTTCTTGCATTCATTTCTGATGTCCCCTCTCCTTGAAGGAGCTGTTGCATTGAGGTTTGATGTCATAATCAACCAGAGTTTTTACTCTTTCCTTGATGTCATAATCTATAGTTTAGAGAAATATTTTTGATGTTTTTATCACCCTTTATTATGAATGTGGAGAGATATCTAGATAGTCAATAATTTTTTCTCATTCTTAATTTGAGATCATGGTTGTGATTTGTTATTATTAACAAGAGAAGTCAGCTGTCCCATCAGGGTTGTCTGTAATAAGTGGGTGGGTTCTCTCGAGTTTGTTCTTGTTTTGTACTAATAGTCAAATAACAAGGTTTTGCAAACTATAATACTCATTGTCTTCGTATGCCTTCCCTTTCAGAAGTCATGTCCGTCATGCTTCAAGCCCATGAAGGCTAGATTCTTCCCCCACCCTTGCCATCTTTGTACAGTTTGTAAGCTGTCTAGAAAATGTGTCATTTGTAAAGAGGGGCGGGGGGGGGGGGGGGGGGGGAGGGGGGATCTAACCTCTGAATTCTTTGCTTTACAGGTTAAGCTGATGGTTGAGGAGGGCAAGAAGGCAAAGAAGGAGGGTAAGAAGAAGGCCCCTGGGAAGGGTGAGCTCAAGGCCTTCAAGGTTGAGCTAGTGAGTGAGATGCACAGGACTGAAAGATCTGATACCTTATGCATGTTGCCGGGCACAGGTGTTTCAACTTCCTGCACATCGACCTGGCTGCGATTCGGCCAGCAGTGAGGAGGGCGCAGGCTCCTCAGGCGCAGGCAGCCACCCGCGCACCGTGGTGCTGGTCGTGGTGCGCGAAGATCTGGTCATGGTAATCGTGCCTGATGGGCCGGTTACCGCGGTGAGAACCACTCCGGTGTTTCTGGCAAAGGAGACAGTGCCACTCTTGCACTCCTTATGTCCACCTCTCTCCCTAGGTGGACCGGTGGGAGGCCCGCTGGCCGACTACATGCAAGAGTGGGAACGGTTGACTCAGGACCGTTTAGTCTTGCGATGGCTTTCAGTCAGGTATCATCCCGATTGGATAACAGGCCCACCATCGCGACTGTCTCTGGTGCCAATCTGGACTCCAAATCCAAGAGATCCAGATCAAAGGTTGTGTATCGAGGAGGAAATAAACTCCCTCATACAAAAAGGAGCAATTCAGCGGCACAGAAGTGTCCGGGCTTCTATTCAACCGTGTGCTTAGTGACAAAAAACACCGGAGGGTGGAGACCAATTCTCAACCTCAAGCCATTGAACAAGTTCATAGAGACGCCCAGTTTAAAGATGGAGACTGTGCGGTCAGTGTTGGCGGGGTTAGAGAGGGGAATGTGGACAGCTTCAATAGATTTGAAGGATGCTTATTTCCACATCCCCATAGCGAGGAGTTTCCGTCGCTTCCTGAGATTTGCATTCCAGGGCAGACAGTGGGAATTCAGGGTGTTACCCTTCGGAATTTCCACGGCTCCTCGGGTTTTCACCAGAGTGGTTCTTGCGATTACTGCATACCTCCGCAGGAGAAGCATAGCAGTCCACACGTACATAGGCGACTGGCTGTTAAAGGCACACACGCAGTAAAGTTTATCAGCCAATCTGGAGATTGTTTTGAAGACTCTCACAGACTTAGGCTGGGTGATCAATTTCCAAAAATCAAAGCTGACTCCATCCCAGAAGTTTGTTTACCTGGGGATGTTCTTCGATCTAGAGACAGGATATGTTTATCCTACTCAGTAAAGGGTTCAGAGACTCATCTCAGTAATACAGTCAGTGTGCGACAGTCGTCATGTCCTGGCACGGGGTTACTTGAGAATACTGGGGTTGATGGTTTCTTTGGAACCATTCATTCCTCAGGCCGCCTTACGCAGGCGGCCGATCCAGTTATTTCTCATGACGCAATGGACCCAGAGTACAGGTTCACTGGACTCGAAAGTGTCAGTGTTGGCGCCTCTAATTCACCACCTGCAATGAGACAGAGAATCTCCTGGTGGGGGTTATGCTAACCCCTCCTCACCCTCAGGTAACTGTGTATACAGATGCCTCGATGGAGGGGTGGGGAGCTTGCCTGGAAGAATCCACGATATCCGGGCTTTGGAAGCTGGAACAGTCAATGGAACATATCAACATGCTAGAATTACGGGCTGTAATTCTAGGCCTGGAACACTTCTTAAAAGAAGTGGAGGGAAATTTGTGATGATACGTTCAGACAACTCTACAGTGGTAGAATGGTCGCCCAGTCTGTATGATGACATGGAAGCTGCTTTGCTGGTGCATGGATCATATGATCACCTTGAAAGCAGGTCATATTCCGGGAAGGCTGAATCTGTTAGCAGACTCATTGAGCCGAAGGATGAGTATTCTGCCTACAGAATGGCAACTAAATCAATGCGTGGCGGATCACCTGTTCAATCATTCGGAAAAGCCCAACAGATTTGTTCACAATGAAGAAGAATGCGAAGATGACAACGTACGTTTCTCCGATTCCAGATCCAAGCGCTATCGCAATAGATGCACTAGCTATCAGTTGGAATGGAATGTATGCATACGCATACCCTCCAACAATCCTGATTCCAAAGATTCTTCAGAAGATCAAGCAGGAGGAATGCCAAGTGCTTCTGATCACCCAGAATTGGCCAAGCTGATCATGGTTTACGGATCTGCTGGACGTTCTGGTTTGCAATCCGGTTCCTCTGCCTCTGATGGACAATATTATCTTCCAGGGCAAGACCCTTCACAACAATCTCTCAATGTTTCAATTGACTGCATGGATGTTGTCAAAAAATCTGCGATTAAGGAGGGCTTTTCTGAGCAAGCAGCCAATTTCATTGCCAGAGCCAGAAGGGGATCAACCTCCAGAGCATATAATTATAAAATCAACAGATTTGCAGAATGGTGCTCAAAGAGATGCATCAAATCAGGTAGTAGCTGATTTTCTCTGTCACCTGTATGATGCCTATAGTCTTAAGCCTAATTCTATTGCTGGATATAAATCAGCATTAATGACTGTTATCCCTTGCTGGGCAAAGAGGGGAAGTGATGAAATAAGTGTTTTAAATACTCTTATTAAAGGTATGAGCAATCTCAGACCGAGAAATCCTCCACTGACACCGTCATGGAGTCTTTCTCTGGTTCTTCAAGTTTTAAGTGATAAACCTTTTGAACCACTTAGTGCTATATCTGTAAAATTATTGACACTTAAAACTATTTTTTGTTGCGGCAGCATCAGCCAGATGCAGGAGTGAACTTCATGCCTTGTCTGCTGAACCTGACTGTTATATAGTTACAGGTGAAGGCCTTAAGCTTCTACCAAGATTGGATTTCTTGACTAAGAATCAATCTTTAAAATATCCGGGTCAACCTATTATTTTACCTGCCTTAACCAGATATGATACTGGTGCTAAAGCATGGTGTCCTTCCCGTGCTTTAAATAAGTACAAGAAAAGAACTCGGGTCTGGTGGACAGACCCATGTTCCCTATGGTTGTCATATATTGAACCCCATGGTAGGGCATCAAGAGACACTATTTCCAGATGGATAGTAGAATGTATTCAATTCTGTCATAAGACAGCCACTGGAATTCAAGTAGATAGAGCCAAGACTCATAGTGTCCGTGGTGTGGTAACTTCCACGGCATTATTTAATGGCGTTTCTATTGAAGACATTATGTCAGTAGCCCAATGGCACTGTGAATCAAGTTTTACCGACCATTACCTTCGTGACACTTCTTACCCACTCGCCGTCTCAGTCCTCAGAAAATAAATATTGTAGAGGTATATATTTGTAATTAGTTTTCCTCCTCTGCTATTTACAAATATCACATTTGTTGGTGGGGTATCCCTACTATTAGCTGGTACAATTCTCTTCATCCGGTGGGGAAAGAGATGAGTGCGGCGCCCAAGACATCAGAGGTCAGTATATATGACCATTTTGTTTTTTGTCCTGGTGATAGTGTCATTTTTTATTTTATTATTATGGTGATGGTTAATTGTCTCTTAATTGTGGTTCTTTCAGAGAGTTTTTGAAATTGAAGCAATTCTTTTTTATTCCAATGTCTAGTAATACTTTCATCAAGTATTAGAGAACGTGCTAGTCATTTAGAGCAGTGTTTTTTCCTAACCTTCCTCAGAAAGAGGTGGGGGAGGGGGGGGGGGGGGGGGGGGGGGGGAGCGCATTTGCCTTTTGATCAATCTCTCTTCATCGGTCGATTATCCGATGCAAAGTTCTATTCCTGGTTGTGTTTTCAGACACAGTTTCAGATGTTTTAAATCTCTTGAAAATTCAAAAAGCCTAGTCTCTTCGAGGGTGGGCTAGTATTCAGGATCTTGCCTCCCTCCCACCAAATTTACTTTCAAATTCTGGTTTTTATCAAGAGTGTTAGGGAGGTAAGTATGTTCTCATGATGTGAAATAAGAAAATTTACCAAATTTCTTTTTCACGAGTGAGATGACATACCTCCCTAAGAGGATCCCGGCCTCTCCACCCCACGGAGGCCTGGTCCTTTGGTTATTTAAATAGTTGCTTCTATGTCAGCCAATATTTAGTAACGGAAGTACCAGTATGCGCTAGCGCAGTAGGTGGGGTCTGTCATGTGCATGCCTGTGTACATCCCCTGTCCATTAGGGGCACCTAACCGTTTATAATTCTGAATATTATTGAACTTAGAGCCGATATACTAGTAATTGGTAAATTTTCTTAGTGTACACATACATTTAATATATGGAATGAAGCGAGCTAGTGGTACGATATAATTGAAGAAAAATAGTCTAGTAATAGATTATCAGAGATTAATGTTTCCCCTTGAAGATTTCTGCTGTTATTTCCCTTGTTATTTAGTTAATAGTGAATCATTTGTGAGCTGTTGGGAGTGCTGATAAAAAAGTGATCAGTAGTGCCAGTTATCTGTTAACTAGTATATAACTGCCATAGAGTACCACAAAATGGTGATATGCTAAGACACTTGCTGTTTCAACCAGTAAGCCT
Organism: Chaetoderma sp. LZ-2023a; assembly: GCA_034401795.1. Classification (NCBI taxonomy): domain Eukaryota; kingdom Metazoa; phylum Mollusca; class Caudofoveata; order Chaetodermatida; family Chaetodermatidae; genus Chaetoderma; species Chaetoderma sp. LZ-2023a. The sequence continues at coordinate 87,368 of JAVVLW010001576.1, read as the reverse complement.
AATGACCCAGTATCTTGTAGTAGCAGATGATCAGCTGAAGCTTGTGTCACTCTCATTAAGTATCTGTGTTTGTTTACATTGCAGCATATCACTGGGGATACAACAACACCAGGATGAAGAAACAGAGGAGACAAGTATGTTCTAGCGATTTTAATGCTACATGTCATACTATCTTACACTTATATAAACTATTCTATCATTGACTTGAGATTAATAACCTATGTCTTCCTTCCATGAGGGTCTACAGTAATTTTAGTGTTTTAGTGACACTCAACTGCAGGCTTGGTTCTGTTCTACTCACTTAAGACTATACAATATTTGGTTGGTGATTTTATGAAATCATTTGATTTAGTGAATTCTTTAGTCCCTTACTGAGAAACTTGATCCAGTTTATACAAACTTCATAGAGTAGGGAGGTGAAGAGTGCGAGTTTATGACAAAATTGCTTGGATGTGAGGAGGTGAAGAGTACTACAAATTTATGCCTATATTGCTGGGATGTGGGGGAGGTGGCGAGGTCTAAGTTATACCTATATTGCTGGGGGGGGGGGGGGTGTAGAGGACAAATTTATGCCTATATTGCTGTAATTTGGGGAGGTATAGAAGGCTAATTTATGCCTATATTGCTGGGATGTGGGGAGGTGTAGAGGGCTAATTTATGCCAATGTTGCTGGGATTTGGGGAGGTGTAGAGGGCTAATTTATGCCTATGTTGCTGGGATGTGGTGAAGTGTAAAGGGCTAATTTATGCCAATGTTGCTGGGAGGTGTATAGGGCCAATTTATGCCTATGTTGCTGGGATGTGGGGAGATGAAGAGAGGCAGTTTGTGTCTGCACCATTAGGGTGTGGTACGATGTAAAGTACTAGTTGATGTCTATGCTGCTGGGATGTGGGGAGGTGTTGAGGGCTAATTTATGCCTTTGTTGCTGGGATGTGGGGCTAATGCTAATTTCTGCCTATGTCGCTGGGATGTGGAGAAGTGCAGAGGGCTAATTTATGCCAATGTTGCTTGGATGTGGGAGGTGTAGCAGGCTGATTTATGCCAATGTTGCTGTGATCTGGGGAGGTGTAGAGGGCTAATTTATGCCTATGTTGCTGTGATGTGGGGAGGTGTAGAGGGCTAATTTATGCCTATGTTGATGGGATGTGGGGTAGGTGTAGAGGGCTAATTTATGCCTATGTTGCTGGGATCTGGGGAAGTGTAGACGGCTAATTTATGCCTATGTTGCTGGGATCTGGTGAAGTGTAGAGGGCTAATTTATGCCAATGTTGCTGGGATGTCGTGTGATGTAAAATACTAATTTATGCCTATGTTGCTGTGATGTGGGGAGGTGTAGAGGGATAACCTATGCCTATGTTGCTGGTAACAATGTTCCAATTGTTTTGATCGATGATTGATTGGTTTGATTGTTCAATTAACACATCGATCATGGTTTTCCAAAGTCTATGATTGGTTGTATTTGTTATTTCGACAATGATACAGCCATCTGAAGTAAACTATGAATGATTTTTCCTGAATTGACACTCTAAGAGATAATCTTTTCTACTTGTAGGCGATTATTATATCATTCCATATCTGTTATCAAGAGTCATTAGGCATCTATGATGCATTATTCGATCCAACAATGGCAGAACTGGAAATTGAAATAATCAATCATTATTCGATCATCAATTACATTGTCAAACCAATAATTGTTCACGAAACAATTCCTAATATTAGTTGCCGGGATATGGAGTCTGTTTATGTATAAGGTTCTGGGGGTGTTAAGAGGTGACGTGAGGTTATGTCTATATATTGCTGTGGCGTGGCGAGTGAGTTTATGCATATAATGTTACTGTGTTGGGAGATGAAATAATTATATCATTGTGGTGTGCAGAGCGAGTTTATGCCTATGTATAGAGGGGGTAAGCTTATGGGCGATATTCTCATGAATAATGTCTAAAAATGATAAATAACTATACAGTATACATAAGAAATTATCTGTATTTTGTTAATAATTTGGCTAATACTGGTTCTTTCTACGTCAACAATATTTAACCCTTGAAATGACAGTATCTCAATTTCAAGACAGCTATTCTGCAAAGCTGCTGAATATTTTGAAACTAATTCGACTGGAACCTGTTGCTGCCATATAGCAGCTGGGCACTGCCATATAGCAGCAACAGCTCACAGTCAAATTAGTTTCAAAATATTCAACAGAATATACCTTGCATTATAAAGTATTTGTCATTTTTTCCCTATGATGGTTAAAAGGTTAGCAAAAGGTTCTTGCAAACAAAGTACTAGAATTTTGACATGTGACTTGAAAAGCCTTAAATTTGAGAATTCATTTGAATAGTACTTGAAAATTGCATTATTTCACTTCAAGAGTATACTTACCTCGCAAACAATCTTTGATATTCCCAAAATATCTACCTACCCTCAATAAAAGCTCAGATTAAACAAGTTAGGTGCCCCTACTGGGCGGGGAGTCAGATGACAGCCGGGCAGATGCCAGCCCCACTCCGCGCATGCACAGGCTGTCACGTCCTCTTCTCAATTTAATGGCCGGAACATGCTTTCTAGTTTTCCAAGCTAATTTTGCTCTTTTCAACTCGACATTTGTAGAAATCTTGGTTATGTAGATGTTAGTTCGCTAGAATGCCAGATGGAGTGCAGGGACAAAGCAATCAGGTGTCTTTAATTATTATTTTATCTAAATTTCGCTGGTCTTTCGCAGTGTTATGAGTTTCCGGTATTCGTTTTAGACGTTTTTGGTGCCTTGTAAACTGATAAAATTATATATTGGCGCCTTGAATTTCTAATCACTTTGTTTTTGTGTCCACAGGTACATGGAATGGATATAGAAATGATTTGTGACGAAATTCTCTCCACCTTTCACCCCTCCCCACCTTTCACCCCTCCCCTGTTAGGAATGTTTATGCCTAGAGAGTCGAGAGCTCGCCGTATGAGTTGTAACTTATCTCTCTTCCCCATGGTCCCTTTATTATTAATGGTGGAGAGGCATATGAAATGGTGGATTACTCAAGAGCGATGGATATGGTAGTATGCCTGTGCTAAAGATGCAGTTACTCTAGAATTATGAAGCTATGGCATTCTAAACTATTTGAAAATATTGTTAAAATCTGCTGCCAAAATCTTTCTTCTGGTTCTCTGTTGGTTGGCATATGGTTATCGCTTTGTTCATCACCATTGATTATGCTCTTGTGTGTTGAATACAATTCGTCTACATCGTGTACTGATTATCTTTCTTGATTATTAAGAGATGACATTATTATCAGCCCTTTGTTTACTATCAACAATTCATTATGTATCAGCTGGTTGTTTTTATCTTTAGCAACTTTATTATTAAGAATTAATTTATATACTGTTTCTCCGTGTTATGTAATTTTTAGCCCATGACTAAAAAACTCATTATCTTCATATATTATAACTTTTCAGAAGACTAGTGGTTGTGGAGTATGCTCCTATGGGCAATTTCTCAATCCCAAGTTTGCTCCCCATATCTATACTAGATGCAGTACTTGTGGTCCCATCATTAAATGTGATGTTTGTAAATGGTGAGTGACGACTTATTCTCTGAATTTGTTAAAGTGCAGGCGAAGGATAGGGCGAGTGACGAGGAGAAGCATCCCAAGAATGAATGCGAGGATGTAAGTGGTGGAAAGTGTAAGAGGAAGGCAACCATGTCCAAGGACATGAGGCCTGTGTTAGGTTAAGTGGACGATGAAGAAGACGATTAAGGACCTGTACAAAAATGTACCAGAGTTGCTTTGCAGGTAATTCGTTGCATTCTTCGTCTGCCCCCGCCTCTGAGTCTGAGTTCTATGATAGTCGTTTTCCAATCAGACTCATGGTACCGTACCCTCTTACGATACTTTTCCTGGCCAGTCTGGGTTAGCTTTCTTTGCTGACCCAGAGCCTAATCTTTCTGGCCAGGAAGAAGAGGACTATCTGTTGTCGGTTTCCTGATGGAGCCATGGCCATGGAATCGAACATCCGGCCCTTCACGGCGAGCACGGATGTTGTCCGTGGTGTTGCTCACACATGAGTAGCTTTCACGGCTGAGATGGTAGCCCGGGTTGGAGCCAATGCCTGCCCATCCCACATGCCATGGCATGCCAATGGATGCGCTACGGTAGCCCCGGACCATGGTGTTGGATTTTATAACCCCCACCGAACCATGGCTTAGGCTCTTGGTATAGCCATGGCTGACACCCTGCCAGCTCTCACGGGCCTGCATGTTTTTGCCAGGTGCATCCACTGCTCCAGCCACCGTTACGCTTGCGAGTGCTGTTGAGGACGACAAAGGCCTGCGCCTGGTTGATCACTCGCAGGTGGCCACTGATGAGGGCTGGTGTGTGAATGGATGGTAAACGTTAGACTAGAAATCAATGTGGAACCATCGGCTAACCAGCGCCCGTGGTTGGTGGGAAAGCCATCTGTGCCATTAGCAGAGCATGTCACTGATATGTTCACAGCGGCTGAGGCGTCAATCAAGCTGAATGGAGACTCCTGGCGAAGCCCCCCCCCCCCCCGCACACCCCCACCCCACCCCCACGAGGTGGCTAAGCCTGGTGTGGATGACCATGCTGCACTAGGCGAGGACATGCGGCCAGACTCCTGTGCTGACACGGGAGCACTATGCACAGGCGTGCTGCGCAGTGCGAATACCGCATTATGTGACAGAGGAGAGCTGCAATTTCTACAGTCTTTCATGTCTCTAACATGCTACAGGGGGTGGTTACTGCTTCTGTGTCGCATCAAGCGAGCCCTGTCACAGTCCAGAGAGCCATCCAGGATGGGATAAACCTGGCTCTCGATTGCATGACACCGGCTGTCACTAGGAGTGTTAGGGCAAGGCGCACGTTCACGCTAGACAGGATCACTTCACAGGATCTCTACAATAGGTTGCTGTGTACGCCTATGTTGGGTCCTGATCTCTTTGGAGGGGAGGGATGTAAGCACCTCCAAGAGGCTCACTCTGGTGAATAATCAGAAGGCGCTACGGGAGCAATTTGTTCCGTGGTGGTGGGAGTGGAGGCAAAGGCTCCTCCGGCGCAGCCGTCAAGCAGCAGCCTGCGCAGAGAGGTGTGCGTGGCCCTGGCCGAGGTGTGCAGGGATCTGGTCATGGTAACCGTGCGTGATGGGTTGGTTACCACAGGAGCCACTCCAGTGCTACTTGAACCAGAGACAGTGCCGCTTTTGCATTACTTAAGTTCACCTCTATCCCTAGGTGGACCCATCGGTGGTCGCTTGGCCTTCCACATGCAAGAGTGGGAGTGGTTAACTTGGGACCGCTTAGTCTTGCAATGGTTTTCAGTCCCCCTGACTGGGCAGTAGGCCCGCCATCGCAGCTGTCTCTGGTCCCAATCTGGATTCAAAACCAAGAGATCCAGATCAACGGTTGTGTATCGAGGAGATAATTTTATACAAAAAGGAGCAATTCAACCGGCACAAAATTGCCCAGGCTTCTACTCAACTGTGTTTCTGGTAACAAAGAGAACTGGAGGGGGGGGGGGGAGACCAATTCTCAACCTCAAGCCATTGAACAAGTTCATAGACACACCGAGTTTCAAAAGGTAAACAATCAAAACGGTGTTGGCGGTGTTAGAAAACGAAATGTGGACAGTGTCAATAGATCTGAAAGATGCTTATTTCCACATTCCAATTGCGAAGAATTTTTTTTACGGTACTGAGGTTCGCGTTTCAGGGCCGCCAGTGGAAATTCAAAGTTCTTCCCTTTGGTGTTTCGACGCCTCCTCGGGTCTTCACCCGGGTGGTTCTTGCTATCATAGCATATCTCCACAGGAGAAGCATAGCAGTCCACACTTACATAGATGACTGGCTGTTAAAAGCATGCAATCAGGAAAGTTTGTCAGCCAATCTGGAAATAGTTTTGCAAACACTCACGGATTTAGGCTGGATAATCAACTTTAAAAAATCAGTGCTGACTCGATCCCAGAAGTTTGTTTACTTGGGCATGTTCTTTGATCTGGGGATTGGGTTTGTTTACCCATCTCAGGAGAGAGTAAAAATACTCATTTCTGTTATTCAGACTGTGTGCACCAGTCGCTTTGTGCTGGCACAGGTTTACTTGAGAATGCTGGGATTGATGGTCTCTCTAGAGCCAGTCATTTCACTTCAAGAGTATACTTACCTCCCTAATACTTTTGATATTGCTAAATATTGGCTTTCACTCAATAAACACTCAGATTTAAAACAGTTAGGTGCCCCTACTGGGCAGGGAGTCAGAGTGTAGTCCGGCGGATGCCAGCCCCACCACCGCGCATGCGCAGACTAGCACTTCCTCTTTGCTAGATTATTGGCAAAGAGAACACACATGTTTTTCAGTCATAAGCTTTTCTTGCTCATTAACGTTTTTATTGGTGTGATTTTGGAAGTGATAAGACCTGATTTGGATGGCGGGAGGATACACTTCGCCACCGGAGGACGTTGGACCTTTAAATCAGGTGACTTCTAGTAAAATTAGCGAGTTTTCTTCCCGGTGTGTTGTGTTTCCGGGACTCGCGTTTACCGTGATAAGCGCCTTAGTTAGTTGGTTTAGGTCAACTCGGTGCTACCTAGGACTAATTTCTCTTTCTGTTTCTGTCCACAGGTCTGTATGACGCTAGGTTGTGACGTCACAGTACCAGAGAATTAGTATTCTCTCCACCATGGTTCCATTTCCTACTAACTCTGTTAGGTTATCTAACCAAATGAAAAATTATGTCCAGTGAGTTGGAGGCCTGGTATAAAGGTCTTCTCACTTTGCCCTCTTGATCCAATTCCTTCCCCATGAGGTGGAGAGAGTTAAGAGGCGTGCAGATGGTGGAGTTTCCGGTTCGTCACGTTGGATGGTTTGTCTATACAAAGTGTCAGGTATCTAGTTATTGATAATGTGGTGATGTTAATTATTGTAAACAATCAAAGGGAGATAATTAACATTTTTGCCAGTCAAGAGTTATCTATATGTATCTGATGGTTGTGTAGTCAACTTATCCATTCAGCATACAATTCGTCTTTGCACTTGGATGTTTTGTTGGGATCGAATTTTTCCTGTCACGGGATTAATGACGTCATAATCAGCTGGCTATGTATTTATTAGCAATTCAAGCGCTATGCTGGTTTTTGATGTATATTGATCTTTATGATCGTTTTCCTTCTCCTTGAGTTGGATTGAGTTTCTAAGCTTAACTAGTTGCTCATACTCCTTGTCCTTTGCCCTGTTTCAGGGACCGGGTTGCGCGTCCTGTGGACGTTTTGTACATGTAAAGTTCTGGCCGCATCTGTGTTATCGATGTAGCCCTTGTGGTCCATTGATTAATTGTGACATATGTAAGCACTGGGGGGGCGTGTTAATGTCCGAATTCTTGTGCTGCTTACAGGCGACGGACAAGGTGGTAGTGGAGGAGAGGAAGAAGAAGCGGAAACGAGAGGTTGTAAGTAGGAAGGGTAAGGGGAAGGTCTCGTCCGCGGTGGATATGGAGACCTTCCGGACCGAGATGTTGGGAGAGATGAAGAGGACAATAAAAGATTTGGTTCCAGGGTTGCTTCGTGGCATGCTTCCTGGACCGGATCCTTTATTGTCCTCATCATCGGCTTCGGAGCAGGTAATCCCCGCCTCTGGATCGATTTTCCTTAGTCCGCTTCCGTTGTCCGACGATTCAGAGGTGGCCCCATTAGAGGGGGCGTTCCACGGCCCTGGCAGCAGGCTTATTGCCGCGCCGATAGGGGACCGTGGACGGTTGTCGCTGGAACCCGCTGGCTGCTTATCAGTCCAGGGGTATCCGCACGCCGCGGTGGCCAGTACCTCCTATGGCACCGTTCCTGGTCAGCCCGGGTTAGCTCTCTTTGCTGACCCGGGGTCTAATCTTTCTGACCAGGGTGATGAGGATTACCTGCTAGGGTCGCCGTCTGACGACGTGGACATGGATGAAGACGTTTGTGCTCCCCTCGCGGGGAATACAGGCGCTTTTTTCCACGGTATTACTCACCCTGGAGTAAGGTCCGCGGTTCAGGTGGTGGCCCAGGGCGCTGCTGATGGCCAGCGGTACCGCATACCTCGGCTTGCCGAGAGTGTAGCTGGTGCTGGCCGGGCCCGTGGTAGGGCTATATGTACCCCGCGCTCTACCGCGGTGCCTGCTCCTGGTCAAACCAGTGATATTCTCATGCCGGTGCTGTCAGGCCCGCATGTTTTCCCTGGCTTGCCAGGTGTATCAGCGTACCCGCCGTCAAGCTCTACTGCTTGCGCTCAGGAGGAAGACGAAGGACCCCGTCTTGTAGAGCGCTCGCAGTTAGCCACGGAGGAGGATTGGTATGACGCTTGCCAGTGGTTGGTGAGCGTTAGGCCTGATCTGCCCGTGGAGCAGTCGGCTAGCCACCGTGTTCACACGCCGTGGTTAGCTGGGAAACCAACTGCTAACGCTATGCCTTCTCTGCCGCTGGCGGAGCATGTCGTTGACATGTTCAAGGCGGCGGAGGCGTCCATTAACACGAGTGGACGTCTCGCGAAGGCCCCTCGCGAGGTGGCCAGGCGTTGTCGCATCGTGCCCCTGGACTACCAGCGGTACGGTGTGGTACCCAAGCCCAGCGTGGATGACCGCGCGGCTTTGGGTGAGGATACGCGGCCAGGCTCCCGTTCTGACGCGGGGGTCTTGTGCGCGAACGCGTTGCGTTCGGCGGATACCGCGTTGCGTGATGCGGAGGAGAGTGGGAGGGCTTCGATGGCCGCTCTGTCCCACGTCTCCCAGCTGTTACAGGGGGTAGTAACGGCATCCGCATCGCGCCAGCCAGGCCCGCTCGCGGTCCAGCGAACCATCCAGGATGGTATTAACCTGGCGCTGGACTGTATGACGCGGGCGGTGACCAGGAGTGTCAGGGCAAGACGCACATTTGCCCTGGACAATCTGTGCCCGTCTCAGGACCTGTATAATAGGCTACTCCGTACGCCGATGACGGGTCCTGGTCTTTTTGGAGGTGAGGGATGTCGCCACCTCCAGGAGACGGTCACCCTGGTGAATAACCAGAGGGCGCTGCGCGAACAGTTTGAGGTACTGCGTCGTGCTAACGTTCGCGCCGCGGCCCCTGCGTATCGTCCCCTGCAGGCTCGAGGTGGTGTTGGCCAAGTCAGAGGCCAGCCGCCGTCGCAGCGCCGGCCTCGGCCGCGTGCGATTCGGCCAGCAGTAAGGGGGGCGCAGGCTCCTCAGCCGCCGTCAGCCAGGCAGCCGCCCGTGCACCGAGGTGCGCGCGGGGCGGGGCGGGTCGCGCGAGGATCTGGGCGTGGTTATCGTTCCTGACAGGGCGCTTACCGCGGTAAGGACCACGCCGGTGTGTATGGCGACGGAGACAGTGCCGCTCTTGCATGCCTTGTGTCCACCGCGGTCCCTAGGTGGACCGGTGGGAGGCCGGCTAGCCGACCACATGCAAGAGTGGGAACGGTTAACTCAGGACCGTTTAGTCTTGCGATGGCTTTCCGTGGGGTATCATCCAGAGTGGATGACAGGCCCGCCGTCGCGACTGTCTCTGGTGCCAGTCTGGACTCCCATTCCGAGAGATCCAGATCAAAGGTTGTGTATCGAGGAGGAGATAAATTCCCTCGTACAAAAAGGAGCTATTCAGCCGGCACAAAGGTGTCCGGGCTTCTATTCAACCCTGTTCTTGGTAACAAAACGCACCGGTGGGTGGAGACCGATTCTCAACCTCAAGCCGTTGAACAAGTTCATCGAGACGCCCAGTTTCAAGATGGAAACGGTGCGCTCGGTGTTGGCGGGGTTGGAGAGGGGGATGTGGACGGCGTCGATAGATTTGAAGGACGCTTATTTCCACATCCCCATCCACAGGAGTTTCTGTCGCTTCCTGAGATTTGCATTCCAGGGCAGACAGTGGGAATTCAGGGTGTTGCCCTTCGGAATTTCCACGGCTCCTCGGGTTTTCACCCGTGTGGTTCTTGCGATCACAGCATACCTCCGCAGGAGAAGCATAGCAGTCCACACGTACATAGACGACTGGCTGTTGAAAGCGCACACCCGGGAAAGTTTGTCCGCCAATCTGGAGATTGTTTTGAAAATTCTCACAGACTTGGGCTGGATGATCAATTTCCCAAAATCAGAGCTGACTCCATCCCAGAAGTTTGTTTACCTGGGGATGTTCTTCGATCTGGAGACAGGATATGTTTATCCTACTCAGGAGAGAGTTCAAATACTCATCTCGTTGATTCAGTCAGTGTGCGACAGTCGTCATGTCCTGGCACGGGTTTACTTGAGAATGCTGGGGTTGATGGTTTCGTTGGAACCAGTCATTCCTCAGGCCGCCTTACGCAGGCGGCCGATCCAGTTGTTTCTCATGACACAATGGACCCAGAGTACAGGTTCGCTGGACTCGAGTGTGTCAGTGTTGGCGCCTCTGATTCACCACCTGCAATGGTGGTTGAATACAGAGAATCTCTTACCGGGGGTTTTGCTAACCCCTCCCCACCCTCAGGTGACTGTGTATACAGATGCATCGATGGAGGGCTGGGGAGCTTGCCTGGAAGATTCCACGATATCAGGGCTTTGGAATCTGGAACAGTCACAGGAACATATAAATCTACTGGAGCTAAGAGCAGTAGTCCTGGGCCTGGAACATTTCTTACAGAAAGTTCAGGGCAAGATTGTTCTTATTCGTTCAGACAACTCAACAGTTGTGACTTACATAAACCGCCAGGGCGGAACGAAGTCGCCCAGTCTCTGTATGATGACATGGAAACTGCTTTGTTGGTGTCTGGATCACCAGATTACCTTGAAAGCAGTTCATATTCCGGGAAGGTTAAACCTGCTAGCAGACTCATTGAGCCGAAGGATGAGTGTTTTACCCACGGAATGGCAACTAAATCAATGTGTGGCGGATCGTCTGTTCGACCATTGGGGGAAACCCAACATCGATTTGTTCGCAACAAAGAAGAATGCGAAGATGACGACGTACGTCTCTCCGATTCCGGATCCAAGCGCTTTCGCAACAGATGCGTTAGCTATCAGCTGGGGGAGAATGTATGCATACGCATTCCCTCCAGCAATCCTGATTCCAAGAATTCTTCAGAAAATCAGACAAGAGGAATGCCAAGTGCTTCTGATCGCCCCGGATTGGCCAAGCCGATCATGGTATACGGATCTGCTGGACCTTCTGGTCTGCAATCCGGTTCCTCTGCCTCTGATGGAAGATATTATCTTCCAGGGCAAGGCCCTTCACAACAATCCGTCAATGTTCAGATTGACTGCGTGGATGTTGTCAAGGAATCTAGAATTAAGGAGGGCTTTTCTGAGCAAGCAGCCATGTTTATGGCCAAAGCCAGGAGGGGGTCAACCTCCAGAGCATATAATTATAAAATCAACAGATTTGCAGAATGGTGCTCAAAAAGATGTATTGATCCAATGGATTCATCTATTCAAGTAGTAGCTGATTTCCTCTGTCACCTCTATGATGCCTATAGCCTCAAGCCTAACTCTATTGCTGGTTATAAGTCAGCATTAATGTCTGTTATTCCTTGCTTGGCTAAGAGGGGAAGTGATGAAGTAAATACATTGAATGTATTAATTAAAGGCATGGGCAATCTAAGACCAAGGAATCCTCCTGTGATTCCGTCTTGGAGTTTATCGCTAGTGCTTCAAGTACTAGGTGATAAGCCTTTTGAACCACTTAGTTCCATTTCTATGAAACTATTAACACTGAAGACTGTGTTTTTAATTGCTGCGGCCTCGGCTAGGCGTAGGAGTGAGATTCATGCCTTATCAGCCGAGGATGACCGTTTTGTGGTTTCAGGGGAAGGCCTTAAGCTGCTACCTAGGATTAATTTCTTGGCTAAAAATCAGTCGTTGAAATATCCAGGTCAACCTATTATTTTGCCTGCTTTAACTAGATATGATCCTAATTCTAAAGCATGGTGTCCCGTCCGGGCGCTGCGCCGGTACAAACAACGTACGGCGGCATGGCGCACCGACCAGTCAGCGTTATGGTTGTCATATATTGAACCCCATGGGAGGGCTTCTAAGGACACCATTTCCAGGTGGATTGTGGAATGCATTCAGTTTTGCCATAAATCCGCCACCGGGAAACAGGTTGACGTGGCCAAGGCTCACAGTGTCCGCGGCGTAGTGACATCCACGGCCCTATTTAATGGGGTCCCTGTGGATGATATTATGTCGGTGGCTCAGTGGCACTGTGAGTCAAGTTTTACAGACCATTATCTCCGTGACACCTCTAATCCTCTCGCCTTGTCGGTTTTGAAAAAATAAATCGGTTTATATTTTTTGAGGTGATTTCCTCATTACTTATATATATCACAATTAATTTATGGAAACACCCACATTTTTGGGCCTGCATCAGTCTTTACCGATGGGAAGATGATGTCAGCAGCCATTGTCAACAAGGTCAGTCTTGTTCATGTGTTGTCCGTTGTTGATTGTTTTGTCACGATTACCCGTTATTAATATGGTGATGGTTTGTGTATTTGTGTGGTTCATTGTTGAGAGTTACGAAAATGGAGCTTTTTCGTCTCTGTCCTGTAGTACATGGCACTTGTACGTAGAGAGCGTATAGGACATTGAGGTCAGTCGACTCTTCCTCCCAGGAAGGAGGGGGGGGAGCGCATATGACATTCGGTCATCTCTCATACATCGGTGGTGTTATCCGATGGTTAGTCAAATCCTGACTGTTTTTTCTTACAGTTTCAGAAGTTTTAGTGCCTTAAACGCAGAAAAGCGTATAGGGATGAGCTGGTCTTTTGACCTCGCCTCCCTCCCGCCAGATTCACTTTCGAATTCTGGCAATATCAAAAGTATTAGGGAGGTAAGTATACTCTTGAAGTGAAATAAACGAAATCTAGGATTTCTTTTTTCACGAGAGAGTTGATACTTACCTCCCTAGATACGGACCCGGCCTCTCCACCCCACAGAGGCTCGGTCTTCAGGCTCTTAATAGTTGCATGTGTGTCAGCCAATAATCTAGTCAGAGGAAGTGCTAGTCTGCGCATGCGCGGTGGTGGGGCTGGCATCCGCCGGACTACGCTCTGACTCCCTGCCCAGTAGGGGCACCTAACTGTTTTAAATCTGAGTGTTTATTGAGTGAAAGCCAATATTTAGCAATATCAAAAGTATTAGGGAGGTAAGTATCAACTCTCTCGTGAAAAAAGAAATCCTAGATTTCGTTTATTCCACAGGCGGCTTTGCGAAGGGGACCTATCCAGTTATTTCTCATGACACAGTGGATCCAGAGTACAGGATCGCTGGACTCAGTGTCAGTGTTGGAACCTGTTATTCACCACCTTCAATGGTGGAAGAAAAGTGAAAATCTCCTGGTGGGGTGATGCTCACCCCTCCCTACCCTCAGATAATGATGTATACGGATGCATTAATGGAGGGATGGGGAGCTTTCCTGGAAGAAGCCACAGTATCAGGGATTGGGAATCTGGATCAGTCCCAGGAACATATCAATCTGCTGGAATTACGAGCAGTAATCCAGGGCCTGGTACATTTCTTAGAGAAAGTCCAGGGCAAGATAGTTCTGGTTCGATCAGATAACTCAACCGTAGTGACTTAATAAACTGCCACGATGGAACGAAGTCGCCCACTCTGTATGATGGCATGGAAACTGCTTTGCTGGTCTCTGGATCATGCGGTCACCTTGAAAGCAGTTCATATTCCGGGAAGGTTAAATCTGTTAGCAGACTCATTGAGCCAAATGATGAGTGTTTTACCTACGGAATGGCAACTAAATGAATGTGTGGCGGATCGTCTGTTCAACCACTGGGGCAAACCCATCATAGATTTATTCACAGCGAAAAAGAACGCGATGATAATGACGTATGTCTCTCCGATTCCAGATCCAAGTGCTATCGCAACAGATGCGCTAGCTATCAGTTGGGAGGGAATGTAGGCATACGCATACCTGCCAGCAATGCGGATTCCAAAAATTCTTCAGTAAATCAGGCAGGAGGAGTGCCAAGTGCGTCTGATCGCCCCAAATTGAGCAAGCTTATAGGGCGAGGTCCTTCACAACAACCAACAACCTGTCAATGTTCAAATTGACTACGTGGATGTCAAGGAATCCACAATTAAAGAGGGCTTTTCTGAGCAAGCAGCCATGTTTATGGCAAAAGCTAGAAGCGGGTCAACCTCCAGAGGATATAATTATAAAATCAACAGATTTGCAGAATGGTGCTCAGAAAGATGGATTAATCCATTGGATTCATCTATTCAGGTAGTAGCCGATTTCCCTACGGGCATTACTCTCACACATTGGTTGTAAACCAATGTTCTATCTTTCCTGGTTGCGGGTTTTTTCACACAAGTTCAGATGTGAGTGCTTAAGTGCAAAAGGAGATTGGTTCGCCTAGGGAAGAGCAGGTTTTGTAGACCTCGCCTCCCTCCCACCCAATTCTCTTAAAAAATTCTGGCAATATCAAAGTGTTTGTGAGGTAAGTATACTCTTACTTTTTTCACAAGAGAGTTCATACTTACCTCCCAAACACAGACCCGGCCTCCACCCTACAGAGGCTCGGTCTTTAGGCATGTTATAGTTGCATTGTCAGCCAATAAATTATGTCAAGAAAGTGACAGCGTGCACATGCGCGGAGTGGGGCCGACATCTTCCCGGCTGTCATGTGACTCCGGGCCCAGTAGGGGCACCTAACTTTTTTAATCTGAGCTTTTATTGAGTGTAGGTAGAGAGTTTGGCAATATCAAAGAGTGGTTGGGAGGTAAGTATCAACTCTCTCATGTAAAAAGAAATCCATGATTTCTTTTAATGCATTGAAAAGCCCTCAAATTTAACATTTCAGCACAAAAGTGTTGACATGAATTATCAGTCAAAATGAAAGGATTGTTTTCTCCATCTAACATTAAAATCTTTGCATTAGCAGACTCTGAGCCCCTTATAAGGTGTATTGTCAGTGAATTTCCCATCACATCCCCCCACCCCTTATTTCCCAGCCTTGTATCAGGCCCTTGAAAATATTGAAATTACAGTCAGGAAAGTCATTGAAGTTCTTGAATGAAAACCTCAGACAGCTGTAGGAACCCTGGTTAATATGACAGTTCTAAGTAAAACTGTCTTAACATGTTTTCAGACTATTGAAATGTTTTAAATCTTGTAGCTTGTTTCTAGTATATGACCTTTAATCATCAAAGCGTTGCTGACAACTTATTTTCTGAAACAGCAACAGCTTGTACTAACCCTATTTTCATAATGTGCACCAGCAACTACATACCAGCAACAGTGCTGTCATAAAATAGTTAATGCTTATACAGTTCATGTAAGATAATTCTAGTGCAGTGTAACTCTTCTCTTTTTAGCACATGTGAGTGTAGATGTAGCTGAATTTGATGGGCAGGACATTCCACAAAGGTCTGGCCTGACGATGGAGAACCTGCTGCCTGGTCAGCAGTGCAAGCGGCAGTTCTTCATGAAAAGCACACAGACTGGTGTCCGAGTCGTCACAGCTAAGGTAGGCACAATGACACAATGATCTTGAGGTCAAAGTCATTGTGACCATGGTTAAAACCTATTTTTTCCGCATTAACATATAATATGTTTATATCTCATATGTGGTTCATTATACTGGGCATGACACAGTGGCATTGTGGTCAGCAGTTGTAAGGTCAATGGCATTATGACTTAGATAAAAAATCTTAGTTTTCACCATTAACATTTTGCTTTTGGCTCAACTTAGCAATTTATATCTCATGCTTGATATATAGCAAAAATTTTGTGCTTCCCGATTGTTCTGTCCTGTACAGGACAGTACGTGATTCTGAACGTGTTTGGATGTGTCGTTTCAGAACGCTCGTGCCCGGTACGTGGTTCCAAGTCAACAACAAGAAGAAAACAAACCACGTTGTTTTTATTATGTCGTAATTCGCCGTAATTATACCCATTTTCTTAAGCTAATGGCTAGCACAGTCTTTTTACCGCATCCACGCATCCATGTTTCCATGAACACACGCAACGAACGTAATCAACGCTTTCATGCACTCGCAACATGCACTCAACAGATTAGTGTATACGCATCCATCGTGTTTGAAATCTAATAAATTCGATACTCATGCATGCAGAGGTTAACTGTCTGTCGTTCTTTGTACCCTTCAGTAGTCGGACAGAACAGTAAAAAGACTTCATCAGCCAACATAAAGTGCACTGCCGACTCTCAATTTGCATAATAGCTATACTATTGAAAAACATTCTGGACTAGTAGCGGGTGTCTTCGTCCCGACGACAACATTCATCCGTTTTCCGTCTATTACAGTGTTTTGTCAATTAACTGTACAACTACATCGTAATATCCGTAACAATGTCACGTCTAAGACAGACTAGATCGCTTACCGAAAAGGGTACCGAATTCTATGAATCAACGCGAAATATATATCAAGTAAAATTAGAAACTGTCTGGAAAGGACTCAATCTCGAACATGAAATTCCAGCTAGTCGTTCCGGCATGCGCCAACTGCGTACCGAGCTATCTCGTCATTATGATCATTATATTTCCATCTCTGAAGAGTACTGTGAATTTCTAACAAGAAAGAACACTATCGATAGCAGAGAAGACTTAGAAACACATAAACATGTGATTAATAAGCATAGACTATTATTTGAAAATGCTATAGCGAAATTAGACTGCAGTACGGACACAAATTCTAAACCAAACTCACAATCAAATAAATCCAGCCGTGTATCAAACATCAGTTCTATCTTAGCTAGAAAAAAGGCAGAAGCTGAAGCAGCTAAGGCTCGTGTCGTTTTCGCTGAAAAACAAGCAGAAATTCTTAAACAACAGGCGCATCTAGTACAGAAGCAACAACTCATCACGGCAGAGACAACCAGAATGCAAGCCGAGCTTGACGCTGACTTAGGACTTCTGAAAACGCGAGAACGAGCCGCTGAAACAGACGCAGAAGCCAAAGCACTTCAAGCGATGAACGACCTGGATAGTGACAGTTCTGATCAGTCGCCAGATATTTCGTTACCCGAGGAGGACCCTGGTGAACGTACACAAAACTATGTGGATCAGCTCAATGCCTCTTTGGGTTTAAATATGAACCCAAAACAAACAATAAAAGCTGAAAACGATAACCGGTGTCATGTTGTAACCTTGTCTCCTCCTAACATTTGCTTGCAACCGCCTAATGTATTACAATCGCATCCTAATATTGTACCTTTTCTTCAGGTAATGAGACTGCCTCCTCCTAATCTTTTGCCATGATTTCACTCTGATGTGGTACAACCTCATTCCAATGTTATACCACATCAACCTAATTTTGTATCACACCATCAGCCTCGCCCTCATGTGGTCCTATCACAGCATCAGTTTAATGTAGGTCCGCAGCCTTACTCTGGTGGTGGTTCTCGGCCTCATGTGGACCCACCACAACATCAATTTAATGTTGGTCCACAGCCCTACTCTGGTGGTGGGTCTCGGCCTCATGTGGACCCACCACAACATCAATTTAATGTTGGTCCGCAGCCTTACTCTGATGGTGGTTCTCGGCCTCTTGTGGACCCACCACAACATCAATTTAATGTTGGTCCACAGCCTTACTCTGATGGTGGTTCTCGGCCTCTTGTGGACCCACCACAACATCAATTTAATGTTGGTCCACAGCCTTACTCTGGTGGTGGTTCTCGGCCTCATGTGGACCCACTACAGCATCAATTTAGTGTTGGTCCACAGCCCTACTCTGGTGGTGGTTCTCAGCCTGATGTGGACCCACCACAGCATCAATTTAATGTTGGTCCTCAACCTTACTCTAATGGTATTTTTCTACCTCGTAACTTCAACTTGAATCCACATGCTCCAACTTATAATCCAAACCCATCAGGGAATGAGAGACCTCCTCCAAAGCCTGATGAAAACTGTGGTCCGACAGTCGTTGTTGAACTAACCAAATTCTTACTAAAGAAAGAACTCCTTTTAACCAGGCTTAGTGCCTATAATGATCAACCTGAATCTTATGCAAGTTGGAAAGCTGGTTTTCTCAGCATTACCAGTGAACTGAACGTAACAGCTAACGAAGAGATGGACCTGTTGGTGAAATGGTTAGGTCCAGATTCTGGTAAGCACGCACTAAGTATAAGAGCAGCAAATGCCAACAATCCAGAGAGAGGAATTAGGCGTATTTGGGAACGATTAGAAGAGAGATTTGGGGCACCTGAAATGGTTGAAGCTGCACTAAAATCTAAATTAGACAGATTTCAGAAGATGACAAACAAAGACAATAAACGCTTGTACGAATTATCAGATATTCTATCAGAGATAGAGTCTACCAAAGAGGATGGTAACTATAGAACCCTCCTAGCGTATTTTGACTCGTCAGCCGGGATTATTCCAATTGTAAACAAGCTCACGTATGGCTTACAGCAGAAGTGGATGACATATGCATCGAGATATAAGAAGATGTATCAGGTTTCATTCCCTCCATTTTCAGTTTTTGTGGAATTTATTCGAGAGATGAGTCAAATCCAGAATGATCCAAGTTTTGCCTATGATATGATCTCATACAATCAACAAGAGAAAGGTAAAGCCACAGGGTATGGAAATGTGAAGATTCATGTATCTTCTAAGAAAACAGACGTCTCCAATGATTTAATTGTGGACGATAAAGGAACTATTACAAAGTGCCCTATACATAAAACAAATCACTCCCTTAATGAGTGTCGAGGTTTCCAAATAAAACCTTTAGAAGAACGTAGGAGCTTTCTTAAAGAACATGGCATTTGTTTTCGATGTTGTCTTTCCACAGCACACATGTCTCGGGTCTGTAAAGATAATGTCAAATGTACCATGTGTAATAGCTCTCGTCATGCAACAGCACTACACCTTAATAATCCGATAGCTGCAGAATCAAAGGCCCCTCCTCCTGAGTCAGTTGTCGGCGGGGAGAGGGGTGATACTGCCACATGCACCACAAAATGCACACAAATTTGTGGACCCTCCTTCAATGGAAAATCATGTAGCAAAAACATCCTGGCAAATGTGTATCCTAGAGGACAACCTGATAAATCTAAGCGAATGTATGTAATTTTAGACGAGCAAAGTAATGTATCATTAGCTAGATCAGATTTCTTTGATTTTTTCAATGAGCATGGTCAAGTGACCCCATACACGCTGTCTTCTTGTGGTGGCCGTGTACAGACAACTGGTCGCCGTGCAAATAATTATGTAATTGAGGCACTGAATGGTAGTGGTCGGGTAGATCTCCCCGTTCTGATAGAATGCAACCAAATTCCAGACATCAGAGAGGAGATACCCACTCAAGAAGTTGCTAAATGTCACCCCCATCTGGCTGATATTGCAAGCCAAATACCACCCTTAGACGAAAACTCTCAAATATTGTTATTGATAGGTCGGGATGTTCCAGTCGCTCACCATGTTTTATCTCAACGTATCGGCCCAACAAATTCGCCTTATGGTCAGAGACTTCGTTTGGGTTGGGTAATAATTGGTGAGACATGTCTAGGTCGTGCCCATAGACCAAACAACTTCACTGTAAATAAAACACACCTGTTGAGTAACGGTCGTCCATCTCACTTCCAGCCTTGTGTAAATGAGCTGGATGTAAAAGACCAACAAATTATGAACAAATCCAATGATTTCTCATCAGTCATCACTAAAGATGACAGCCTAGGGTCAGCAGTGTTTACACGAACCGAAGATGACGAAAAGCCAGGTCTATCTATAGAGGATAGAGAATTCCTCCAAATAATGGACACAGAATTCATCAGATCCCCAGAGGGAAACTGGATCGCTCCCCTTGCTTTTCGCACTCCAAGACAACGTCTTCCTAATAACAGGTCGCAGGCTTTGAGACGTGCAAAGACACTGCATAACAGTCTAATGTCCAACCCAGTAAAGAGACAACACTTCCTTACATTCATGACTGGCATTCATGATAGTGGACATGCAGAGTTAGCTCCACCATTGAATCAAAATGAAGAATGCTGGTATCTCCCCTTGTTTGGGGTATATCATCCTCAAAAACCGAATCAAATCAGGGGTGTTTTTGATTCATCCGCAAAACATGAAGGGCTATCCCTCAACGATGTACTACTTAAGGGACCAGACATGACAAATAACCTTTTGGGCGTACTCTTACGCTTTCGTAAAGGAACGATAGCAGTAACCGCAGACATACAGCAAATGTTTTACTGCTTTCAAGTTAGGCAAGACCATAGAAAATATCTAAGATTTCTATGGTACAAGGACAACGATATTTCCCAAAATCTGGTTGATTACCATATGAAAGTTCACGTGTTCGGCAATCGACCATCTCCTGCTGTTGCCACTTATGGTTTGCGGAGGGCAGTGGGGGTTGGAGCAAATTTTGATGAACTTGGTGATGATGTAGTAGACTTCATTGAACGGGATTTCTATGTGGATGATGCCCTAACCTCCCAGCCTACGTCGCAGCAAGCCATTGATTTGCTCAAGAAAGCTCAGCAAGCCTTGATGACAGGGGGAAATATACGATTGCACAAAATTGCTTCAAATAGTCAGGAAGTGATGCAAGCATTTCCCTCAAGTGATCATGCCACTAATCTGAAAGACTTAGACTTAGGTACAGATACTGTCCCCCTGCAGCGTAGTTTGGGAATGTGCTGGGACCTGAAAACAGATTCATTTACATTTCAGGTTCCAGCAGAACAGAAACCCTTTACCCGACGAGGTGTCTTATCAACTATAAGTAGCCTTTTCGATCCAATCGGTTTTGTGGCACCAATCATTGCTACGGGTAAAGTCCTGCCTCGTGAACTTGTACACGGAACTCTTGATTGGGATGATCCGTTACCATCCCATCGTGAACAAAAATGGGACGAATGGAAGGATTCACTCCAATCCTTGCAACAACTTCACATTCCCCGCGCATTCATATCTCTGCCTAATCCTGTTAAACAGGAACTTCTCATTTACAGTGATGCTTCCGAAGAAGCTATTGCTGCAGTTGGATATATTAAGGCAACCGACAAAGACGGGAAACAACAAGTTGGTTTTGTATTAGGAAGAAATAAAGTTGCACCTGTTCATGGGCATACAATTCCTAGGCTAGAACTATGTGCAGCTGTTTTGGCAATTGAAATTGCTGAAGTAATATCCGATCAGTTAAGCATAGATTTGAAATCTATTCAATTCTTTACAGATAGTAAAGTTGTACTAGGATACTTACACAACCAGACTAGACGTTTCCATACGTACGTCAGTAATCGGGTGCAGCGCATTAGAAGATCGTCTGATCCTCATCAGTGGAATTTCATTTCCACCGAATTAAACCCAGCTGACTCTGCAACACGTCCAAAATCTTTGACTAACACAGATAACAGCATTTGGCTTCTAGGCCCATCTCAGCTTCCTAGTGAATCCCTAGCCCAGTCCTTTCCTCTTTGTAATCCTAATCAAGATAAGGAACTTAAGTCAGATGTTGTGACCCTTACAACTAACTTGTCTAATCCGGTCTGCTTGGGGTCAGAGCGTTTCGAAAGATTTTCGTCCTGGAGTAGGCTCATTGAAACTATTGCATGTCTTAAGCACATAACACAAACTTATCAAGGCAAGACAAATTGTAAAGGATGGCACACCTGCTCAGAATCTAGAACGGTGGCTACCTATGTAGATGCTGAACAACTGATTATCAAGCAGCTGCAATATGAGATGTATGACGATGAAATTGATTGCATCAACAATAAGCAGAATTTGTCAAAAAACAGCAAGCTTCGTGTCCTCAGCCCAATTCTCGATCCTGATGGTATTTTGCGAGTCGGAGGACGTCTAAGCAAAACCTGCCTAACAACAGAAGAAAAGCATCCGATCATTATCCCTGGAAAACACCATGTTGCCACCTTGTTGGTACGTCATTATCACGAATCTGTTAGACATCAAGGGCGCCACTTCACTGAGGGTGCAGTCAGGGCAGCTGGTTACTGGGTAATAGGATGTAAACGACTGGTGTCATCAATATGTCATAAATGTGTGCGGTGTAGGAAGTTGAGAGGAATTGAATCACATCAAAAGATGGCTGACTTGCCATCTGACCGCTTATCTCCTGCTCCTCCTTTCACGTATGTAGGTGTCGACACGTTTGGCCATTGGTCTGTGATAACCCGTCGCACCCGGGGAGGTGCAGCTAATAGTAAGCGATGGGCTATCATGTTTTCATGCCTTACCACACGGGCAATTCACATCGAGATAGTAGAGGATATGAGCGCATCGTCGTTCATTAATGCTCTTAGACGACTTCTTTCTATCAGAGGTAAGGTAAAACAATTTCGGTCAGATCGAGGAACCAATTTTACTGGGGCTACTGATAATCTAGGGATAGATGCTATCAACGTTGAAGATGGCCCAGTTAGTAACTTCTTGTATAACAATGGAGTAGAGTGGTTGTTCAATCCTCCTCATTCATCACACATGGGTGGATCATGGGAACGGATGATAGGAGTTACTAGGCGTATTCTTGATTCCATGCTGATGGAGGTGGCATCAAAGAACTTGACTCATGATGTTCTTGTCACCTTCATGGCTGAAGTATGCGCCATAGTCAACTCTCGTCCTCTGGTACCCGTGTCCACAGACTCCGAGTCACCATTTATACTCACTCCAAACATACTACTTACCCAAAAATCAAATCAGCCAATTGAGCCACTGAGTCAGTACAATGAAAGTGATATGTATAAGGCTCAGTGGAAACGAGTCCAATTACTGGCCGACACCTTTTGGAAACGCTGGCGACAGGAATATCTACACACATTGCAAATCAGACGAAAATGGACTGATAGTTGTCCCAACATCAAAGTGAATGATGTGGTTCTCCTTAAGGAGAAAGGCAGTCACAGGAACGATTGGCCCGTAGGAATTGTCCTTAATCCCATTTCAGGAGGCGATGATAATATACGCAAGGCGGTTGTTCGCACAGTTAAGGGAGGCAATGTTAACACATACACTCGTCCAATCTCTGAAATGATAGTTTTGTTGTCCAATAACTAGTTACCTTCAAATAAGAAATCTAAAGAGGTATTAATTGACCATTTACTTGTGTCGTATTAAGCAGTGTATCGTATCAATAAGTGTATCGTATCAATCGGTGTATCGTATAAATCAATATAACGTATCAATCAGTACATCGGTTTGTGATGCTTCAGAGAACCATCAGACGGGGAGTGTTCTGTCCTGTACAGGACAGTACGTGATTCTGAACGTGTTTGGATGTGTCGTTTCAGAACGCTCGTGCCCGGTACGTGGTTCCAAGTCAACAACAAAAAGAAAACAAACCACGTTGTTTTTATTATGTCGTAATTCGCCGTAATTATACCCATTTTCTTAAGCTAATGGCTAGCACAGTCTTTTTACCGCATCCACGCATCCATGTTTCCATGAACACACGCAACGAACGTAATCAACGCTTTCATGCACTCGCAACATGCACTCAACAGATTAGTGTATACGCATCCATCGTGTTTGAAATCTAATAAAGTCGATACTCATGCATGCAGAGGTTAACTGTCTGTCGTTCTTTGTACCCTTCAGTAGTCGGACAGAACACCGATAACAAGTGGACATGACATAATCACCATGCCACCCAAAATGTCGAAGGTCAAATTCAGTGTAATAATAAAAAAAGCCTTTATGTTAAGGGTTCATATCTTGTCATGGTTAATCAAATTACACCCAAAGTTGGACACATGTCTCCCTGTAGTGAGAGGGTATGGCACAATGACCTTGTAAAAAAGTCAAGTCACCTTGTCCTTGGTAAACACTTCTTTTCAACAATAACATTGTGTATTTATATCTCAGCGTTGGTTAAACATACTCGACTCAAACTTGGACATATCCCTCACTTATAATAAGAAGGCATGGCACAATGACTTTAGGGTAAAAAAAGCCAAACGTAATGGTCAATGATGGGTGTATTAATAGGCCTTCTCTAGTTAGCCTCTGTCTATGTAAGTAATATTGTATTTTGAAGTTGAGTTTCATAGATCATTGCAACGTCATAAAGACAAGCTTCATAGTTGCATTGCAACCGCATTCTTGTACTTTTTACAAGTGTTTTCTGCTTGTGAAATTTATTAAATTATTTGTCTTGACTTAAACATAACTCACTGATAGGTTTTATTCTGAATTCCAAAAATATTTTTCAAGAGAGATTGCGTTATCAGCTTATTTTATTCTAATGAGCTGAGTGAATTAACTTTACAGAACACGCTTCCATGTTCCCTTTCATGGACTTTCATGATTTCTTAGCATATAATGCTGTAGATATTATGAATTTAAGCATTATATTGGACACATTTCATGCATAAAGCAATAATCCAATGGCTGCATGATGAGAGAGCCGACTTGTTACAAGATAGCAGATTGACTGGTACTTGCAATAGCTCTCGTTTGTTTATTTGAGTCACATCAGTACCTGTTGAAAGATTATACAATGTATATATGAGCCGATATATTATAAACAGGTTTTATAGGAACAGTACCATTGAGCAACAATTTGGTTAGTATATAGGGGTTGGGTTGCTCAGTTCTAACTAACATTTTGCTGAGAATTGTCTCTCTGGATGTCACAACACTTCTTACTTACTTGCTTGCTCTGTTGTAAGTTTATAAAATGTAGGTTTTTATAACAAGTTGGTTATGTAGATTTATTCTTTAATACCTTTATTTTGTATTTGTGGAATAAACAGGTTCAGTATGACATTGAGGTGGACATTCCTGGCCAGCAGACCATCACCTGTACATGCTTCAAAGAAGAGACATTCTCATTGCATATTGTCACACCTTTTGAGGTGTCAATCAAGCTCGCTAACACTAAGGTATCGCTGTTTCACTTCAAGAGTATACTTACCTCCCTAATACTTTTGATATTGCTAAATATTGGCTTTCACTCAATAAACACTCAGATTAAAAACAGTTAGGTGCCCCTACTGGGCAGGGAGTCAGAGCGTAGTCTGGCGGATGCCAGCCCCACCACCGCGCATGCGCAGACTAGCACTTCCTCTTTGCTAGATTATTGGCAGAGGGATCACACATGTTTTTTTGTGCAATAGCTTTTCCTTGCTCTTAAACTGTTTTCATAACTTGGTTGTGTTATTTTGGAGTGATAGTCACTGATTAGGATGGCAGGAAGGATCACTTCGCCAAAGGGGGACCTAGGACCTTTGAATCAGGTGACTTCTAGTAAAATTAGCGAGTTTTTTGCCCGGTGTATTGTGTTTCCGGGACTCGCATTTACCGTGATAAGCGCCTTGGTTAGTTGGTTTATGTCAACTCGGTGCTACCTAAGGCTAATTTCTCTTTCTGTTTATGTCCACAGGTCTGTATGACGCTAGGTGGTGGCATCACAGCAGCAGAGAGTTAGTTTTCTCTCCACCATGGTTCCATTTCCTACTAACACTGTTAGGTTATCTAACCAAATGATTTATGTCCAGTGAGTTGGAGGCCTAGTATAAAGGTCTTCTCGCTTTGCCCTCTTGATCCAATTCCTTCCCCATGAGGTGGAGAGAGTTAAGAGGCGTGCAGGTGGTGGAGTACTCCAGTTCGTCACGTTGGATGGTTTGTCTATACAAGGTGTCAGGTATCTAGTTATTGATAATGTGGTGATGTTAATTATAGTAAGCAAAGGGAGATAATTAACATTTTTGCCAGAAAAGAGTTATCTATGTGTATCTGATGGTTGTGTAGTCGACGTATCCATTCAGCATACAATTCGTCCTCGCACTTGGATGTTTGTTGGGATCGATTTTTTCCTGTCACGGGATTAATGACGTCATAATCAGCCTGGCTATGTATTTATCAGCAATTTAAGTTGCAATGCTGGTTTCTGATGTATATTGATCTTTATGATCGTTTTCCTTCTCTTTGAGTTGGTTTGAGTGTCTAAGCTTAACTAGTTTGCTCATACTCCTTGTCCTTTGCCCTGTTTCAGGGACCGGGTTGCGCGTCCTGTGGACGATTTCTGCATGATAAGTTCTTGCCTCATCTTTGCTATCAATGTAGCCCTTGTGGTCCATCGGGTAATTGTGAGATATGTAAGCACTGGGGGGGCGAGTTAATGTCCGAATTCTTGTGCTTGCAGGCGACGGACAAGGTGGTAGAGGAGGAGAAGAAGAAGAAGCGGAAACGAGAGGTTGTAAGTAGGAAGGGTAAGGGGAAGGCCTCGTCCGCGGTGGATATGGAGGCCTTCCGGACCGAGATGTTGGGAGAGATGAAGAGGACATTAAAGGATTTGGTTCCAGGGTTGCTTCGTGGCATGCTTCCTGGACCAAATCCTTTACTGTCCTCATCATCGGCTTCGGAGCAGGTAATCCCCGCCTCTGGATCGGTTTTCCTTAGACCGCTTCCGTTGTTCGACGATTCAGAGGTGGCCCCATTAGAGGGGGCGTTCCACGACCCTGGCAGCAGGCTTATTGCCGCGCCGATAGGGGACCGTGGACGGTTGTCGCTGGAACCCGCGGGCTGCTTATCAGTCCAGGGGTATCCGCACGCCGCGGTGGCCAGTACCTCCTATGGCACCGTTCCTGGTCAGCCCGGGTTAGCTCTCTTTGCTGACCCGGGGTCTAATCTTTCTGACCAGGGTGATGAGGATTACCTGCTAGGGTCGCCGTCTGACGACGTGGACATGGATGAAGACGTTTGTGCACCCCTCGCGGGGAATACGGGCGGCTTCTTCCACGGTTTTACTCACCCTGGAGTAGAGTCCGCGGCTCAGGTGGTGGCCAAGGGCGCTGCTGATGGCCAGCGGTACCGCATACCTCGGCTTGCCGAGGGTGTTGCTGGTGCTGGCCGGGCCCGTGGTGGGGCGGTATGTGCCCAGCGCTCTACCACGGCGCCTGCTCCTGGTCAAACCAGTGATATTGTCATGCCGGTGCTGTCAGGCCCGCATGTTTTCCCTGGCTTGCCAGGTGTATCAGCGTACCCGCCGTCATGCTCTACTGCTTGCGCTCAGGAGGAAGACGAAGGCCCCCGTCTTGTAGAGCGCTCGCAGTTAGCCACGGAGGAGGATTGGTCTGACGCTTGCCAGTGGTTGGTGAGCGTTCTGCCTGATCTGCCCGTGGAGCAGTCGGCTAGCCAGCGTGACCACAGGCCGTGGTTAGCGGGGAAACCGACTGCTAACGCTATGCCTTCTCTGCCGCTGGCGGAGCATGTCGTTGACATGTTCGAGGCGGC
This sequence comes from Chaetoderma sp. LZ-2023a, assembly GCA_034401795.1. Lineage (NCBI taxonomy): Eukaryota > Metazoa > Mollusca > Caudofoveata > Chaetodermatida > Chaetodermatidae > Chaetoderma > Chaetoderma sp. LZ-2023a. The sequence continues at coordinate 60,187 of JAVVLW010001576.1, read as the reverse complement.
GGAGTCGTCCATTAAGTCGAGTGGACGTCTCGCAAAGGCCCCTCGCGAGGTGGCCAGGCGTTGTCGCATCGTGCCCCTGGATTACCAGCGGTACGGTGTGGTACCCAAGCCCAGCGTGGATGACCGCGCGGCTTTGGGTGAGGATGCGCGGCCAGGCTCCCGTTCTGACACGGGGGTCTTGTGCTCGAACGCGTTGCGTTCGGCGAATACCGCGTTGCGTGATGCGGAGGAGAGTGGGAGGGCTTCGATTGCTGCTCTGTCCCACGTCTCCCAGCTGTTACAGGGGGTAGTAACGGCATCCGCATCGCGCCAGCCAAGTCCGGTCACGGTCCAGCGAGCCATCCAGGATGGTATTAACCTGGCGCTGGACTGTATGACTCGGGCGGTGACCAGGAGTGTCCGGGCAAGACGCACGTTTGCCCTGGACAATCTGTGCCCGTCTCAGGACCTGTACAATAGGCTACTGCATACGCCTATGACGGGTCCTGGTCTTTTTGGAGGTGAGGGATGTCGACACCTCCAGGAGACGGTCACCCTGGTGAATAACCAGAGGGCGCTGCGCGAGCAGTTTGAGGTGCTGCGTCGTGCTAACGTTCGCGCCGCGCCCCCTGCGTATCGTCCCCTGCAGGCTCGAGGTGGTGCTGGCCAAGTCAGAGGCCAGCCACCGTCGCAGCGTCGGCCTCGGCCGCGTGCGATTCGGCCAGCAGCGAGGGGGGCGCAGGTTCCTCAGGCGCCGTCAGCCAGGCAGCCGCCCGCGCACCGAGGTGCGCGCGGGGCGGGGCGGGGCGCGCGAGGATCTGGGCGTGGTTATCGGTCCTGACGGGACGGTTACCGCGGTAAGAACCACTCCGGTGTTTATGGCGACGGGGACAGTGCCGCTCTTGCATGCCTCGTGTCCACCTCTGTCCCTAGGTGGACCGGTGGGAGGCCGGCTAGCCGACCACATGCAAGAGTGGGAACGGTTAACTCAGGACCGTTTAGTCTTGCGATGGCTTTCCGTCGGGTATCATCCAGAGTGGATGACAGGCCCGCCGTCGCGACTGTCTCTAGTGCCAGTCTGGACTCCCATTCCGAGAGATCCAGAGCAAAGGTTGTGTATCGAGGAGGAGATAGATTCCCTCGTACAAAAGGGAGCTATTCAGCCGGCACAAAGGTGTCCGGGCTTCTATTCAACCCTCTTCTTAGTAACAAAACGCACCGGAGGGTGGAGACCGATTCTCAACCTCAAGCCATTGAACAAGTTCATCGAGACGCCCAGTTTCAAGATGGAAACGGTGCGCTCGGTGTTGGCGGGGTTGGAGAGGGGGATGTGGACGGCGTCGATAGATTTGAAGGACGCTTATTTCCACATCCCCATCCACGGGAGTTTCTGTCGCTTCCTGAGATTTGCATTCCAGGGCAGACAGTGGGAATTCAGGGTGTTGCCCTTCGGAATTTCCACGGCTCCTCGGGTGTTCACCCGTGTGGTTCTTGCGATCACCGCATACCTCCGCAGGAGAAGCATAGCAGTCCACATGTACATAGACGACTGGCTGTTGAAAGCGCACACCCGGGAAAGTTTGTCGGCCAGTCTGGAGATTGTTTTGAAAACTCTCACAGACTTAGGCTGGATGATCAATTTCCCAAAATCAGAGCTGACTCCATCCCAGAAGTTTGTTTACCTGGGGATGTTCTTCGATCTAGAGACAGGATATGTTTATCCTACTCAGGAGAGAGTTCAGAAACTCATCTCATTAATTCAGTCAGTGTGCGACAGTCGTCATGTCCTGGCACGGGTTTACTTGAGAATGCTGGGGTTGATGGTTTCATTGGAACCAGTCATTCCTCAGGCCGCCTTACGCAGGCGGCCGATCCAGTTATTTCTCATGACACAATGGACCCAGAGTACAGGTTCGCTGGACTCGAATGTGTCAGTGTTGGCGCCTCTGATTCATCACCTGCAATGGTGGTTGGACACAGAGAATCTCTTGGTGGGGGTTATGCTAACCCCTCCCCACCCTCAGGTGACTGTGTATACAGATGCATCGATGGAGGGCTGGGGAGCTTGCCTGGAAGAGTCCACGATATCAGGGCTTTGGAATCTGGAACAGTCAAAGGAACATATAAATCTACTGGAGCTAAGAGCAGTAGTCCTGGGCCTGGAACATTTCTTACAGAAAGTTCAGGGCAAGATTGTTCTTATTCGTTCAGACAACTCAACAGTTGTGACTTACATAAACCGCCAGGGCGGAACGAAGTCGCCCAGTCTCTGTATGATGACATGGAAACTGCTTTGTTGGTGTCTGGATCACCAGATTACCTTGAAAGCAGTTCATATTCCGGGAAGGTTAAACCTGCTAGCAGACTCATTGAGCCGAAGGATGAGTGTTTTACCCACGGAATGGCAACTAAATCAATGTGTGGCGGATCGTCTGTTCGACCATTGGGGGAAACCCAACATCGATTTGTTCGCAACGAAGAAGAATGCGAAGATGACGACGTACGTCTCTCCGATTCCGGATCCAAGCGCTTTCGCAACAGATGCGTTAGCTATCAGCTGGGGGAGAATGTATGCATACGCATTCCCTCCAGCAATCCTGATTCCAAAAATTCTTCAGAAAATCAGACAAGAGGAATGCCAAGTGCTTCTGATCGCCCCGGATTGGCCAAGCCGATCATGGTATACGGATCTGCTGGACCTTCTGGTCTGCAATCCGGTTCCTCTGCCTCTGATGGACGATATTATCTTCCAGGGCAAGGCCCTTCACAACAATCCGTCAATGTTCAGATTGACTGCGTGGATGTTGTCAAGGAATCTAGAATTAAGGAGGGCTTTTCTGAGCAAGCAGCCATGTTTATGGCCAAAGCCAGGAGGGGGTCAACCTCCAGAGCATATAATTATAAAATCAACAGATTTGCAGAATGGTGCTCAAAAAGATGTATTGATCCAATGGGTTCATCTATTCAAGTAGTAGCTGATTTCCTCTGTCACCTCTATGATGCCTATAGCCTCAAGCCTAACTCTATTGCTGGTTATAAGTCAGCATTAATGTCTGTTATTCCTTGCTTGGCTAAGAGGGGAAGTGATGAAGTAAATACATTAAATGTATTAATTAAAGGCATGGGCAATCTAAGACCAAGGAATCCACCTGTGATTCCGTCTTGGAGTTTATCGCTAGTGCTTCAAGTACTAGGTGATAAGCCTTTTGAACCACTTAGTTCCATTTCTATGAAACTACTAACACTGAAGACTGTGTTTTTAATTGCTGCGGCCTCGGCTAGGCGTAGGAGTGAAATTCATGCCTTATCAGCCGAGGATGACCGTTTTGTGGTTTCAGGGGAAGGCCTTAAGCTGCTACCTAGGATTAATTTCTTGGCTAAAAATCAGTCGTTGAAATATCCAGGTCAACCTATTATTTTGCCTGCTTTAACTAGATATGATCCTAATTCTAAAGCATGGTGTCCCGTCCGGGCGCTGCGCCGGTACAAACAACGTACGGCGGAGTGGCGCACCGACCAGTCAGCGTTATGGTTGTCATATATTGAACCCCATGGCAGGGCTTCTAAGGACACCATTTCAAGGTGGATTGTAGAATGCATTCAGTTTTGCCATAAATCCGCCACCGGGAAGCAGGTTGACGTGGCCAAGGCTCACAGTGTCCGCGGCGTAGTGACATCCACTGCCCTATTTAATGGGGTCCCTGTGGATGATATTATGTCGGTGGCTCAATGGCACTGTGAGTCCAGTTTTACAGACCATTATCTCCGTGACACCTCTAATCCTCTCGCCTTGTCGATTTTGAAAAAATAACTCGGTTTATATTTTTTGAGGAGGTTTTTCCTCATTGCTTATATATTTCACAATTAATTTATGGAAACACCCACTTTTTTGGGCCTGCATCAGTCTTCACCAATGGGAAGATGATGTCAGCAGCCATTTTCAACAAGGTCAGTCTTGTTCATGGGTTGTCCGTTGTTGATTGTATTGTCACGTTACCCGTTATTAATATGGTGATGGTTTGTGTATTTGTGTGGTTCATTGTTGAGAGTTTACGAAAATGGAGCTTTTTCGTCTCTGTCCTGTAGTACATGGCACTTGTACGTAGAGAGCGTATAGGACATTGAGGTCAGTCGACTCTTCCTCCCAGGAAGGAGGGGGGGGGAGCGCATATGACATTCGGTCATCTCTCTCACATCGGTGGTGTTATCCGATGGTTAGTCAAATCCTGATTGTTTTTCGTACAGTTTCAGAAGTTTAAGTGCCTTAAACGCAGAAAAGCGTATAGGGATGAGCTGGTCTTTTGACCTCGCCTCCCTCCCGCCAGATTCACTTTCGAATTCTGGCAATATCAAAAGTATTAGGGAGGTAAGTATACTCTTGAAGTGAAATAAACAAAATCTAGGATTTCTTTTTTCACGAGAGAGTTGATACTTACCTCCCTAGATACGGACCCGGCCTCTCCACCCCACAGAGGCTCGGTCTTCAGGCTCTTAATAGTTGCATGTGTGTCAGCCAATAATCTAGTCAGAGGAAGTGCTAGTCTGCGCATGCGCGGTGGTGGGGCTGGCATCCGCCAGACTACGCTCTGACTCCCTGCCCAGTAGGGGCACCTAACTGTTTTTAATCTGAGTGTTTATTGAGTGAAAGCCAATATTTAGCAATATCAAAAGTATTAGGGAGGTAAGTATCAACTCTCTCGTGAAAAAAGAAATCCTAGATTTCGTTTAAACTAAGGCAACTTGCTATATTTATGACATAGACAATGTTGTCAGAAATGTCAAATATGTGACAGACTGACTGACAAACCAGCTACTACTGGTGTGAGTCATAACTAAGAACTGACATACAAGTATATAGCAGACCATTTGGTCAATATGCTACTGGAGACAAATGTGAAGTGTCGCTATCATTACTGAATGAAGACTTGTGTTCCACTTGAGACTGGTGATGATGTACTAGCCTCAACACATTTGTGCATCACCTTTCTACTTCGAATAATACTTACCAGATGTACTATTATGATAATGTCTATTATCTAGTCTAGCTCAAAATAAACAATTAAAACTCCGCACTCTCCTGGTCCTGCCCCTACTGTGTCCGGGAATACCATAGCCGCAGGTACCGAGTCAATTCCCAATCACAGTCGGATTCGTCTATTTTGCGACTTGAGAGAGTCACGTTTTTTCAAGCTCTTAAAATTTTCAATTTTAACCGAATTTAAGCGTTGTTGGAGTGGGTTATTGTTGGCATCATGGAGGAAAAAGGAAAATCATCACAGGGGCAGGTTGTATCAATCTAGAATTTATACATTCGTGCCATAATGACTGTTTGAAATTTCCTTAAATTGGCACATTGTTTTAAAATGTTAGCCATTGTTGGAGTCGCTTCTGTACCCGTTAACGTTTAGTTTAATTCGGGTACTCGGTTAATTTTCTCTTGCGACTCGGTTCCTCTTAAGATGGATGCGCCCTTGGCCAAGATGGCGGTGCCCATGAATTATGTCGTTCTTGGCTTGGTGTGTCTATGCACTCTGTTTATCGCCGATATTAGCTTTCGCTTCATTGTCGAGGGTGTTTGTAGCGATCGGCGATGTAGCCTTGGTTATTTAACGTTAGTTAAAGGCTGAGTTGTGGTTTTTTTTAATTTTCACTCAAAAAAGTTTCAAATATTTCCTGCCTAAGAACTTGATTATCATTAATTTAAGAGAAAGTTAATGTGTTTAAGAAATCTTAACTATCAAGTCAATTGTGCGTATTGCTCGTCATCATTTGTCATGTGCAGCGTTGTAATTTTTCTCTGTGTTCGCAGAAACCGAAGAATCCGGACACGTGCCAGAAGTGCAACAGGTTCATGAAGCGGAAGTACTTGGGACATCACTGTGTGGCGTGCGCTCAGTGTAAGGTCGGCAGCACTTGTGATGTGTGCGTGAAGTGGTCGTCGGCAATGGTGGCAGAGTTTGACAGGGATCGACGGGCGAGGCTGGAGAGGATCGCGAAGGACAAGGCAGCGAAATTGCAGCAGGCGTCTCTTATGGGACTTGAAGGTCGTCTGAATGAACGAATGGATTTAGCGCTGGGCGTATGGGCGGCCCAGTTCAAGGCGATGTTTGACTCGTTGCAGTCCACGGTCCCGGTGAGGCAAGCTGGTGCAGGACAACCATTAGGTGGTCCGGCTAGTTCTGCTGAGGGTCATGCACCTGCCCCTTCTCTGTCCTTGGCTCAAGAGCCGACGATAGAGGAGGAAGATCTGCTGCTAATGGAAGATTCCGGCATGCCGGATATTTCGATGACGGCAAGGCCTAGTACGTCCCAGGGGTCGCCCTCGGGATTTGTACGGGTTTGCCAGGCGGATGGTGATGTCGACGTTCCGTCAGGCATATTCCATCCGCTGTTTGTGCAACCAGAGATGCCGGCGGAGCCGTGTTTTGCGGTTCCTGCTGGTATCCCGGCGGCGTTAGGTGCGGCTCCTATCGGAGTGACGGTACCAGCCGTAGTTCAGGCGGCCGTAGTTCCGGATCCCGTGCGGGAGCCGATGGACTGCGGGGAATCCGGGTCTGGCGATTCGTTAGACACCGGTGCCGCTGGTAGTCGCGTTATGGATGCGTTCTGTCCTGGCAGAGACGCATATCATAGCGTTCAGCAGGGATCGTCGGTGGCCCTTTCATCTAAGGGAGAGAGGGAGGATGAGAACGGCAGTTCTTTGATGGACGAGTCCGTTTTCTGCACCGAAGCTGAATGGGTGCAGGTCCTTGGATGGATGACCAATCGTCTCGGGTTGGCATCTGATCTAGGATCTCAGCGCGATCCGGCGATGGAACGGATGTCAGAGCGTGCGGCTAGCGCTCTGTCAAGTGGCTCTTCTGCCATGCCGACACTCCCATTGGATACGCAGACTTCTGACATGTTGGAAGTTGTGACATACCCGTCTGGTTCAGCCAGACTGCGTTACCAAAGGCCCCGAAGGGGATAAGGAGTAGGGTCCGTTTTCCGGAGCTGGCTTATCATCAGTACGCCCGGGTTCCACGGCTTTCCGTTGCGGAACGAGAGGCGCTGAATAGGCCGTTGGCTGGGAAGGCTAAGGGGCGGTCACGTCCTTTGGTTTCTCAGACCAACAAAGACCCGTTCAATGAGCTCACGCTCATTGAGGATGCGGCGAGGGCAGCCATGGCTGCGCTGTCGCACGGGTGTACCGTCTTGCAGGGTATGCTGGACTGCACGGCGGAAGGCGGACAGGTGCCAGAGGCTGCTCCCGGAATTGTTCGGGACACCATGCGCCTGTCTCAGGATTGCCTGGCCAGGGTGATCACTAGAACGTTGGCAGAGCGACGGAGAATGGTTCTCGATTGTGTAGAACCAGGACCGGAAATGAGGGCTGCATTATCTTCTGCGCCCTTCATAGGTCCAGGCTTGTTCGGCGGCTCGGCACGGCAAGCGCTCTCCAAGGTTGCGTCAATGGTGGTGGAGCAAGAAGTGGTCGGCAAGTCGTGGAAGTCGACTAAGAGGACTCAGCCGCAACAGTCCTACCGTCAACATAGACAGGAGCAGCAGAGGCAGCGTCCTAGATCGCCCTTCCGTCCTTCTGGCCGTGATGCCCATAGGCCATCCGGATCACAGGGACCTGGCCGTTCATCCTCATACAAGTCCTCTAGTAAGAGGCCGTATGAGGAAGACAGGAAGGGTGGCGGTTCGGGCCGAGGCGGCTACCGTAAGGATAGCCGTGGCGGCGGTTCCGGACCGTCGTACCACAAGAAGCCGCGGGGCGGCCGTGGGGCTCGTTCCTGACGGGTTTCCGGCGGAACCACTACCGATGGTTTTGGAGACAGATGGAGTCGAGAATCTTCACCCAAGCGACTTAGCGTCTTATCGGCCAATCTTGACCGACAGCTGTGTGCAGATGCCATCCGTCGGAGGCAGACTTCAATTATTCCTAAGCCAATGGGAACAGGTCGTGCGCGACTGTTTAGTTTGTCAGTGGATAAGAAACGGCTACGATCCGGACTGGCTCATCCATCAATCGTTAGTTCCGTTAACCTCGACTCCAATATGGACTCCTGTTCCAAGGGAATCAGATCGTCTAGACGCCATTCGGTCAGAAATACAATCTCTTCATCAGGAGAAGGCCATTCATTTAGTCAAGGATCAGTCTTCTCTGGGCTTCTATTCGATCATGTTCCTCGTTCTGAAGCGTACCGGAGGATGGAGACCAATTCTCAATCTCAAACCGTTGAACAAGTTTATTCTTTCTCCCAAATTTCAGATGGAGACAGTTGCAGCAGTGATGACAGGGCTGAGGAAAGGCATGTGGGGAGTGTCGATAGATCTGAAGGATGCATATTTTCATATTCCAATGTCAATTCCTTTTCAGAAGTACCTTCGCTTTGCATTCCAAGACAATGTTTGGGAATTCAATGCTCTCCCATTCGGCCTGACCACAGCTCCGAGGGTTTTCACCAAGGTGGTTCTCGCCATGACTTCTTTACTTCGCAGGAGAAACATAGCTGTTCACACGTACATAGACGACTGGCTGCTGAAGGCGGGGAATCCAGTCACTCTGCGCAGCAATCTGCAGATAGTCCTAGCCTTATTAAAGGATCTAGGGTGGATTGTAAATCTAGAGAAATCAGAACTGACTCCATCCCAGGAGTTTGTCTATCTGGGAATCTTTTTCAATCTCAGGGACGGTGTAGCTTTTCCGGCGGAGAGCAGAGTCAAAAGCCTGATTGCAGTTTTGGAGTCTGTTTCTCTAGGAGCCTATCTGACGGTGCGCCAGTTTCTCAGGATACTGGGGTTACTAGTATCTCTGGAGAAGGTGGTTCCATATGCCGCACTCAGGCGCAGGCCAATTCAGATGTATCTAATGTCATTCTGGTCTCAGAAAACGGATCCGTTATCTCTGAGGATTCCAGTCAAAGAACCATTGATATTCCACCTTCAGTGGTGGTTATCCGAACAGAATCTCCTGCAAGGTGTTCCTCTACAACCTCCTCAACCTCAGATGTCCATCTTTACGGATGCATCGTTGACGGGTTGGGGAGCGGTATTGGACAATCAGTCAGTGTCAGGGGAATGGGATCGGACCAATGCGCAGAAACATATCAATGTGCTCGAACTATTAGCGGTGGTATTTGCACTTCGAAAGTTCGAGAGCCTAATTCAAGGCAAAGTTGTCCTAATAAGGACAGACAACTCGACAGTGGTGTCTTATTTGAACCGCCAGGGCGGGACGAGATCACCAGAGTTGTGTATGATGGTTTGGAACCTTCTGCTGTGGTGCCAAGAGAAGAATATTATTCTTCGGGCAGCACACATTCCAGGAAGATTGAACATCCTAGCGGATGCTCTCAGTCGAAGGACGGTTTGTCGTCCGACGGAATGGCAGCTCAACCAATCGGTAGCGGAGGTTCTATTCAAACAATGGGGCAAGCCAAATGTCGACCTGTTTGCGATGAATCAAAACGCAAAGATGGTCACTTACGTGTCACCGATCCCGGACCCGCTAGCCTTAGCAGTAGACGCACTGGCAATAAGTTGGGAGGGAATGTACGCGTATGCGTACCCTCCAACAATTCTCATCCCGAAAGTTCTGGCAAAAATAAGAGAGGGGGAGTGCCAGGTACTACTGATCGCCCCCCCCCCTGCCCCTGGCCTATTGGCCAGGCTGATCATGGTTTACGGATCTGCTGGACCTTCTGGTCTGCAATCCAGTCTCTCTGCCAGACGCAAGAGATCTAATCTCTCAGAACAAGGGTCTGTACCTCCACGACAGACCGGAAATGTTCAAATTGACTGCATGGATGTTGTCAAGCAGCGTGCAATTGAGGGTGGCTTTTCTGAGCAAGCAGCGAAGTTTGTTGCTTCAGCCAGAAGAGTTTCAACCACAAAGACATATAATTATAGAATCAACAAATTTGCACAGTGGTGTGAGAGAGGAGATATTAATCCCTTTTCTGCATCTGTTCAACACGTAGCAGATTTTATCTGTCATTTATACGAAGTTGACAAACTTGTACCTTCTACCCTAGCAGCATATAAGTCTGCATTAGCTTCAGTCATTCCCAGTCTCACTGTTGAAGGGGTGGAGAATGACACCTTGAATGAAGTTATCAAAGGAATGAGCAATCTGCGACCTAGACAGCCAATTCCTATCCCATCATGGAATCTATATCTTGTTCTACAGGTTTTAGGACAGGCTCCTTTTGAACCGATTAGATCTATTGATATTAAACTGTTAACTATTAAATCAGTTTTCTTGGTTGCAGCAGCGTCGGCGAGAAGGAGAAGCGAAATTCATGCGCTTTCTGCCGAACAAGACCGTTTTGTCGTCACGGGTGAAGGTTTAAGACTACTTCCACGTCTTTGTTTCCTGGCAAAGAATCAGTCACTTAAATATCCAGGACAGCCGATCAATTTGCCAAGTTTAACTAGACATGACCCAAACTCTTCTGTTTGGTGTCCTGTCAGATGTCTTAAAATGTATAAGAAACGTACTAATGAGTGGAGACGACCCGAAATCTCTGTGGTTATGTCTCAAAGCTCCCCATTTACGTGCCTCGAAAGATACTATTTCTCGTTGGATAGTTGACGCTATTAAGATGTCACACAAAATCGCTACAGGAAAGCAAATTGATCATGCGAATGCCCATCAGGTCCGAGCACTAGCAGCATCATCGGCCCTTTATAAGGGTGTCTCATTAGAGGAGGTGATGTCTGTAGCACAATGGCATGCCGAGTCGTCATTCACTGATTTCTACCTTCGCGACATCTCCAGCTCACTTAATCCGGTAGCCGTCGCCAATCTGTCAAACCTAAACTAAGCCACGTCCGACCACTACTTCGCACACATCACTAAAGTCTTCCGCCTGCACTGAACAAACGCTATGCACATGACTGAGTACGACCGTGGATTGGGCCGAGCTCCTGTGATGATCAAGAAAAGATCAAGCACTCACAATGGTGAGTGTTTACGTTAAATAAGTGACTATAAATATATTTACTTACAGTCGAAATATCAGACTGCTTAGGTAAATAGTCTGGTACAAGAGTATTCTTATCCTATCAACCAGACATTAGACTCATTCCAATTTGAAAATCTAGTCGATATACTGATATTTTTTTTAAGTTAGAAGTTGTAGTAGCTTCTTTGCACTCTACTGGACTGCCCTAGCTGAGACTTGGGGCTGACACGGGTCTGGTGGGTGTTGCATCCCCAGTGACAGCCCTCTTAATTTTGTGCGGACAAAAGAGGGGGGGGGAGCGCGGTCTAGACCATGGAAGTTTAGCACTCTATGAGTCAGATAGCAGAACCCAAGCGTATGCCAGGGTTCTAGTCTCTTCACAACCTTCTCTGTTGGATGGTAGTTGAGTGCTGGTTCGAGCCTCACCTCCTCCCACCGGCATTTTCTGGCTGTCGAAATCCGGAGTTTATCATAATAGTACATCTGGTAAGTATTATTCGAAGTAGAATCAAAAAAGCATCCGCTTTTGTTTCTACGAGAATTCTTAATACTTACCAGATGTACTATGGCCCTGCCTCAGCCGCCCCGCTGAGGTGAGGCTGAGCTGCTTTCGCAGTTTGCCAAGGCAAACATAAGACGAATCTGACTGTGATTGGGAATTGACTCGGTACCTGCGGCTATGGTATTCCCGGACACAGTAGGGGCAGGACCAGGAGAGTGCGGAGTTTTAATTGTTTATTTTGAGCTAGACTAGATAATAGACATTATCATAATAGTACATCTGGTAAGTATTAAGAATTCTCGTAGAAACAAAAGCGGATGCTTTTTTGAGTCGCCAAATAAGCACCAGTTATTATCCCACACCTATAGATATATGTGGTGTGGTATATAGCACTGAATTCTTCTCTATCTTTTTTTTTTGGGGGGGTGGGGGTGGATGTTGGAGGTCTGTGACGGTTGGGTTGGTGCTGGGTGGGGGATGATATCTCCATCTCAGCTGTAAGGATCATTGGTATGAATATGCCCAAGGTTCATGGTGCTCCAATATGATATGATTAAGGACATTGTGTTATATTTCTGGATACCTCAAGCTCGACTGAAGGGATTTCTCCCAGAGTATGGTACCAGGTTATTATCAGGTCTCCAAGTAGCCCTATTACTTTTCTGAAATTGTGTTGCATTTCCAAATGATAACTCTAGTTCTATTGAAGGAATCTTACCCAAGCTTCGATGGACCTTGCCCTCTATGGTCTTAAAAAGCCTATCGATTTTGGTGTCCAAAGGTCATGCTGGTGCAATTAAGGAAATTGCGTTATGTTTCTGGATGATAACCCAAATGTCTACTGAGGTGATCTTTCCCAAACTTGGATCAGACTGAGGCCTCCGTGGAACTAATTTGGCGTCAAAAGTTGTGGTTACTTAATTACATAAATTCTGTTTCTGTTGGGGAGGGCAGTGGTGTTCGGGTGGGAGGTGGGGAACAGGGGCGGGGTTGTGTTGTTGGTTGCATAAATTTTAGTAATCTGTGATTGTTCTTGTTATCCTAGCGACTGATGAATAATTTAGCTAATAGCACGTGATGGGTATATTTGATTAATCTCATGATAAGTTACTCTCAGAAAAATAGGTAATCTTTGGTTAAAGGTGAATTATTATTATTATTATTATTATTATTATTATTACAAGAAATATTGTCGTAAAAATTTAAAAAATTCAGTATTGAGTCCAGCCCAGATTCGTTTGATTTCTCATAAGTCCAAATTATATAAGAATTAAAATTAAATATTAACAAATACAAGATGCAAATACAGATATTTCATATCGTCTGTGTGTATAAAGCACCAAGAATAATAACTTAGTAAACACTAGATATTAATGTTACTATCCTCATTATAAGAAAATTAGGTAGCCATGTTAGTTTGTATAGACAGTCAAAACTGGATTCAAAGGTAGTACCATTTAAGACCACCTTACGCACATAAATGTGCTTCATCAGGTGATGACATTTATGTGCAAAAGCTCATGAAAATAAACTATGGTAGTCTTAAATGGTACTACCTTTGAATCCAGTTTTGACTATGTTCATTATAAGATCCTTGGAACAGACAATTACAAATCTTCCACCAGCCCCATTGTTACTTGTTATCGCCATATCTGATTTTATTTATATTGATTGAATCACATATATTATGGTTATTTCATGTACATACCAGATGATATCATTTGCCATGCATGTGAAGTCAGTAGAAACCTGATTGTCTACATGTAAATGGGTGCATCAGCTCGCATGGAAAAGAACTAATTATGATTTATAAAAAGCTATCTGAAAACTTCACTAACATGACTCGCTCAGACTTTAATCTTCTTCATTCTTTGATCAAGAGTTACCTATCTTGAATGGATGTAAGCAGGAAATGTTGAATGTTTTCTCCACAGTTGGAAGCTGTTGAATCTGCATACACAGATGAGCCAGTGATCGTGATGACAGAAATACGCTCCACTTCACCGTGGCCTGTAATCCTGACAGGCAGTCAGTTTGCTCTGGTAAGTGCGTCATGTCTGAGCAAAACAGAAGATTTTATGAAGCTTCCCTTGTGATCAGTGTATCATATTCATTCATTTAGCTATTCAAACAGTGTTTGAAACATCACTGAATAATTTTAGAGCTCCAAGTTAAGCTTTTTGCTGTAATCTTTTTTCAAATCACAATTTTGATAAAAGAGAGTACTCAGATTTCAATAAACTTCACTGCTTTTTTCTGCGCGATGATTACAAATGGTCTGCATCGAAACAAAAAGACTGATTTTCTAAATTCTTCTATATTTTACAACATTTGAACAAAGCATTTGAACAAAGATTGTTTAGGTTCCCCCGTTAACCTTTTTGCTGTGGGTAAACTTTTTTCAAATGTAAATAAACAAAGATTTATCCAATTGAACACGTTAATGTCCACGAAAATCTAAATTTTTGCGCACTAGATGTCCATTTGCAGGCCAAGAAACAATTGTTTGAAAATTTACAATTGGAATTACTGGCACAATGATCGAGCCAGGCATTCTGATTCAAAACAATCTCTTGGCCTGTAAATGGACCATCCTCAAGACCGCTGCAGAGGCCAAGTTTAGCAGGTTTGACCAGTGAAACGGTATGTAAAACTTCTGATTCATTCTATTTGTTTGCTGCTTAAATCTAGTCTGTCTGTCTGTTGATTTTGAAACCTTTCCTACTTTTCTTCAAGCTTTGAACTTTATTTTTTTGTCATTTGCCCATCTATTAGTAGTGTGGTGAGAGGTGGACGAACTGATAGTTATCGTTTAGTCTTCAGTCTGTCTCATACTAACTTTCTGTTCTCTATGAAAAACTTTCTCATGTAAAAGATCAAATAACAGAGCAAGTGAATATTTTTGAAAGCTTATTGATGCTGAAATCATGGGCTCTACTTATACAGAGCCAGACAGGCCAGTGGTGAGTTTTAACAAATATTCTCTTGATCTATAAGTTGACATTGCCCAAGAATAATGGAGAATACGTGCCCAGCTTTTACCATTACCCCTTTCATGGTGAAACTGTCCAAAACTGGCATCTTTAGTGGTCTTCAAGAATATCCATTTACAGGCAAAGAGAAGACTATTTTTGAAAACTTAGCACTGGAATGACTGGCTGTGTAATCGAGCCAGTCATTCCAGTGCTAAATTTTCAAAAAATAGTCTTCTCTTGTCCAGCAAATGGACATTCAATAAGCAACTAATTTAATTCTTTGATCAAATTTAGCCATTAATGGATTAAATGTTTGAATGATAAGATCTGTGTTATTGTAGAATGAAGTGGTGAAGACGTGTGGTGAGTACCCGTCACAGATACAACAAGGTATGAGCAATATGTTACTGAGTAATAATCACCTGTTTGCTATGTATTCATTATATGTATAGTAAGTTCCTTTAGTGATAAGCAATACTTCTACACAGCAGTATCATGTTACGTATATTAGGGTAGGTAAATCAGATTACTAGTAATGGTTTTTATATATTTTCTACATGTGGACAGAGAGGTATGAAACTGTCATTTGTGAAGTAGTCAATAGAATCTTGTTAGCTGTAGGTGAAGTATGAAAAGTAGGTGACGCCGAGGTCACACTGACCTACTTTTGTTACGCTACGTACGAGTAAACCTACAATGCATGCCTACACCAAGTTTGATTACTGTAGACGAGGAACTTGAAATGACAGCCCGGAATAAATTTTTGTGACTGACTGACTGGCATCAACAATGTTGTGTTTTTGTGTTTAACAAAATTTATGAGCTTATATTTCAGGATCCATTAATCCTTTTCCAACAAAATTTTCCTGCCCATAATGCTTTTAGGAAGAAGCATTATTATAATGAGGTCACAAGGTCAAATGTCAAGGTCTTGATAGTAAACTTTTCAAAAGTTATTTTTTTCTATTTCGCAATATTTCTCAGCTTATATACCAGGATTTGTTGAAACTAAACTTGGGTACATACCTAGCTATAAGTTTAGGAATCGGCATGATGAGATTGAGGTCACAAGCTCAAAGGTCAACGTCACTGTGATAAAGTGGACACAGCCGAGACATTTATTTACACAGAATTATTGTTTTAACATTATGTTGAATATGTTGAAAGTAATTTGACTGGGAGCTGTTGCAACATCCTTGTATTACATATGTACCTTTATAGATATTTCCAGTAATAATACTATTTGATAGCAGTTTGTTATTTTGTTATTTCAACTTTAAAAACCATACATGTATATCACAAACTCCTCCTAATGTAAGAAATATTCTGTTGATGTGTCTCATGAACCTGTTCCTATCTAGATCAATATCAGTTTCTAGTTGAATTGTTTTCAAACATTAATAAGCTTAGTTACAT
Organism: Chaetoderma sp. LZ-2023a; assembly: GCA_034401795.1. Lineage (NCBI taxonomy): Eukaryota > Metazoa > Mollusca > Caudofoveata > Chaetodermatida > Chaetodermatidae > Chaetoderma > Chaetoderma sp. LZ-2023a. The sequence goes on along the minus strand of JAVVLW010001576.1, from coordinate 44,360 downwards.
AGGTTCTTTGAAATTAATACTTTTAAAGAAATATGTGGAATGGCCTGTTACCTGTATTTGTGTTATCGCTCCAGCTATGTGTAATAATCAATCATGTTTGTTTTTGTGTCCTGTGTTTCAGTGTGTTTGAAGAAGTCTGAGTGTGCTGCTGAGTGTGTTTGCTTGACAGCTCCATGGACTCTGCCACTAGGATCATATAATGTACACTGGAAAAGGTTAATACCATTTTCACTTTCATAAAATAAACTGTCATCACTGTAATGGACATTTCTAGTTTATCCATCCAGCATATGACATAATAATCAACTATGTGATGTGTAGGATGATTTAATAATCAATGACATCATAAATGCTTAATTGGTGACGGACTATGCATTGTACGAATTGTATGTCTTTACTGTTTAATAAACATGCGGTTGAATGTTTTGAAACTAATTTAACTTGGCGCTGTTGCTGCCATAGGCAAAATATTCAACAGCTTACCTATATAGTTTTCTGGAAATTGATAGTGTGGGAGTTCAGGGATTGATCAATCGCAACACGAGTGAGGTGGGAGCGTGGCAAGGCTAAAACTGGAAAGGTCCGTTATTTATATATCTACCATGTTGTACTTTGTCTTGCTTGGAGTTGTCACATATGTCATCACTGATAGAGAGAAGTCTGCTGACACGATTATAACAATTTAGAAGGAAGCAAAATATATTTATGATAATTTTCTGCTTATCTTACTGGCTCTCAGCAAGAAAATCATATCAGAAAAATGTTTTCAAAAATAGGTTTTCCTTTCCCATAAGTGGTTCAGTATAAATTCTATAATTTGGGCTGTGATCTGGAAAAGAGTTGATATGTCACTGTTAATTCTTCTCCTTGTTAAATAATTCATGTATACACCTATAGTTACTGTCATCCCATTTACCACATGTAGTAGTAGGATTGAAATATTTTTCTGAAGTCTAGTAAAACTATAATCTACTGAGGATTATCTAGCTGGTGTTATGTCTTAGTCCTGTAACCCGTTCATGGCTAAATTTGGTCAAGACTATCAAGATGTTTGCATCTTGGCTGTCCATTTGCAGGCCAAGAGAAGACTACTTTTGAAAATTTATCACTGGAATGACTGGCTCAGTTATTGAGCCAGTCACTCCACTGATAAATTTTCAAAAATATTCTTGGGCCACAACGCGACATTGTTCAAGACCACTGCAGAGGCCGGTTTTGGCCGGCTTCATCATGAAAGAGTCATAATTGCTCAGGGAAAAAAAAATTGCTTAATGACTCGTTTGCGGGCTAAGATTCTTTTTAAAAATCACTGGAATTACTGGCTCAATTATTGCACCAGACATTCCAGTAATGAATTTTCAAAAGGTTTCTTGGCCTGCAAATGGATATTCTTCAAAAGCACTGCAGAATCCAGTTTTGACTGGCTCGACCACTAAAGGGTTAATCATTGTTATTAGTGTACACTGAAAGCAAATATCAGAGGCACACTGAAAGCAAACATCAGAGGCACACTGAAAGAAAACATCACAGGCACTCTGAAAGCAAACATCACAGGCACACTGAAAGCAAACATCACAGGCACACTGAAAGCAAACATCAGAGGCACACTGAAAGCAGACATCACAGGCACACTGAAAGCAAACTTCACAGGTACACTGAAAGCAAACATCACAGGCACACTGAAAGCAAATGTCACAGGCACACTGAAAGCAAACATCACACACACCCTGAAAGCAAACATCACAGGCACACTGAAAGCAAACATCACAGGCACACTGAAAGCACACATCACAGGCACACTAAAAGCAATCATCACAGGCACTCTGAAAGCCAGCATCACAGGCACTCTGAAAGCAAACATCACACACACCCTGAAAGCAAACATCACAGGTACACTGAAAGCAAACATCACAGGCACACTGAAAGCAAACATCACAGGCACACTAAAAGCAAACATCACAAGCACTCTGAAAGCAAACATCACAAGCGCACTGAAAGCAAACATCAGAGGCACTCTGAAAGCAAACATCACAAGCACTCTGAAAGCAGACATCACTGGCACTATGAAAGCAAACATCACAAGCACTCTGAAAGCAAACATCACAGGCACTCTGAAAGCAAACATCACAGGCACTCTTAAAGCATGCACTCTGAAAGCAAGCAACACAAGCACTCTGAAAGCAAACATCACAAGTATTTGTGGAACAAATATAGGTATTGAGTTTATGAGTGGTGTTGATGAAAGCTGCTTCTGTTAAAGACAGTTTAGAACCACCATCTAAACGATCAGCACCAGTTAGCATGATAAATGAAGTACTGAAAATGGAAGATTCCACAGCAGGCAGAGCTTACAATTACATATAAGTCTTTGCACTGTTTGCAGGAAATCAGATGCTGAGAATACTGAAGGTATCCCGTCAGTGACAACATCATTCCGGCTGCCGACGCTGTCAGTCGAGCACATTCCTGTGTATATTAGCTGTGATCTACCCGCATATGGAACGGTGAAGAGTTTACTGCCTATTGTATACACCATAGAAAACAGGACATGTTATATTCAAGAGATAGATGTTAACATGGAGCACACTGATAGCTTCATGTTTGCAGGAAATAAACAGGTATAAACACAAAGACTGAACAGCAAATAAGATGGATGGATGGACAGACAGACAGACACATATATGCATGGCATGGATAGAGAGTATTAGTTTAACCTGTTAGTACTTGGTACTATTAACCCGTATACAGTTAAGTTTTCAGCTTTCATTCTTCACATTAATCAGTTAGCTGCTGTATGCTTTGAATATAGTGTTGCTGTGTATTATTACAATGACAGCACCAGATTCTAGCAACACTGATCTAAAAGACATACATCCACTTTCCTCCACCAGCTAATACAAAACTGAATGCTTTCTGTTTGTTATCTGTTTGCTCTCACGGTATGATTCGCGTTAAAAAACAAAGTTTGGAAAAATTAATTATTAGGATATCTATATATGCACACTTTCTTGTACCTATGCTGATGCCTGTGCACATGAACATTAAGCACTTAATGGACAAACCAGACAAAACAGCATCTGCAGTTGTCTTGAGGAATGTCCATCTACAGACCAGACTATTATTTTTTTAATTGACCATTACCAGTGATAAATTTTCAAAAATTCTTATTTTGACCTGCAAATAGACATAGACTGATGAAAATTTCAATTTTTGTGAAAAATCTTGACCATTAAAAAGTTAAATAAATGTTAATTTGAATTGTTAGGCTAGACCAATTTAATCTTGTTTTATGAAAATTCACACCCAAATCACAATATTGGATGTGGTGGAAAAGAATTAAAATCATACACAATTTCAAGTTCTAGAGTATTAGAATATTACAGTATTAACCATTTAATGCTCAAAATTTGTCCAGTAAATCGAAACTTTTGCTTAGTAAATGTCCATTTACAAGCCAAGAGAAGACTATTTTTGAAAATTTTTTATTGAAATTACTGATGATTATCACGCCAATTATTCAAGCGCTAAATTTTAAAAAATTGTTTCTTGTCCTGCAAATGGACATTTCCCAAGACTAATACAGAGACATGGTTTGGACCGATTTGTCCATTACTGGATTATATTAAAGCTATTGTCAACATTATACCATTGAAACAATGTTCGTAATAACATTCTGTTAATAAAATTCCAGCAATGTTTATTTCTAAATTCCGAGTGAGATGGCTCAGATCTAACAACCATATCAGTTGTTAGCATATCAGAAGCTATAGCATGCTTGTATCAGTATTACCGTGATTTAAAGCTATTGCTTCAGAAAAGTGGTCAAAATACATCCAAGATACCAGAAAACGTATTGAACATGTCAATTGGCCTCTATGTAATACTTCTTTGATGAAATAGTGGAGTGGCAGAATTCAGAACGATTCCTTAAAACAGATGGACTTGCGATATTTAGTACACCGTGTCACCCATGTTTGTTGCCATATATGGTGGATGACACCTTTGTTTCTATCCCGGGGTCATTTGGAGGTCGACATTAGGTCATGACTCCATTCTCCAGCAGCATTGGTTAGCAATAGTAGCACAGCTCATCATTTGTTGATGGTTTAAAACTAAGTTTGGCAAACATGTCCCTCTTGACGTTATTAGCTCACCTGACCTGAAAGGCTAAATGAGCGTATGCCATGGCGACTGTCCATGCACCGTCCATCAACCTTTCCTTTAAACGACTTCTCAAGAACCACTGGGCTGATTTCAATTATATTTGGCAGGAAGCATCCTTAGGGTATAGAGTTTCAAATTTGTTTAAACGAAGCCAATCAGCGAATTTGGCCTGCAGCCATCTTTGATTTCGGCTGAATTATAAATGTCTAAAAATATCAGAAACCGCTTGGGGGAATCAATTCAAAACTCATGAATATGATCTTGGGAAAGAGATGAACCAAGTTTGCTCAAGGGAACTTGATTGGGCAAATAGTTTGGCGGCCATCTTGGATGACCTAGTTTTCCTGAAAATAACTTTGCCAGAACCGCTGAAGGCCGTGATCAGGTCTCATTTTTGGAGATATGATTACGGACTAAGGGCCATTAAAGTTTGTTCAAGGTTGATCCATCAAAAAACATGGCCGCTGTGGGCCAATCAAAATGTAGCGTGTTTGGCAGCCATATTGGATTTTTAATTTGATAGATTTTGAGGCAGAAATTGGTTTTATATCTTTTTATGTATTCTGATCTCAAATTTGCCATTTTCGAAACTGTGGGATAAACGGTTTGGCAGCCATCTGCAATTATTTTCCCGCCAAAAGATCCAATACTAAAGCAATGGGAAATTCAAAATGTCTCGAGAACTGCTAGACCAATTTCAGTTGTATTTGGCAGGAAGTATAGAGATTCAAGTTTGTCCTAATGAAGCGGATCGGTTGGAATTTTGTTTTTAAAAATATCCGAAACCACCTCAGGGACTGATTCAAGACTCATGATATATCATCTAGGATTAGAGCTAAGTCAAGATTGTTCAAGAGAACTTGATTGACCAAATGGTTTGGCGGCCATCCTAGTTTTCAATAAAACGACCTGTAGAACCACTGAAGTGATCAGGCCAAAATTTGGGAGATATGATTAGAGACTGTGCCATTAAAATTTGTTCAAACGAAGTTGATCCATAAAAAAAACATGGTCGCCGTGGTCCAATCAATATGTCGCATGTTTGGCAGGCATAATGAATTTTTTTGTTTGATGGATTTTGAGGCCAAAAATTGGTTTTATATATGCTTTTGGGTATTTTGATTTCATATTTGCCATTTTCAAAACTGTCAGATAAACAGTTTGGCAGCCATCATGGATCTTTTTCCATCCAAAAACTCCCATACTTAAGCAATGGGAAATTTTAAATGTCTTCTCGAGAACCACTGGGCCGATTTCAATTATATGCGGCAGGAAAAATCTTTAGCGCATATAGATTCACTTTTGTTCAAAGGAACCCGATCACCCAATTTGGCTGGCAGCCATCTTGGGTTTTGGCCGCTCTTTAGAAATATCTTTAAAAATCTCCAAAACCGCTTGGTAGCATCGATTCAAAACTTATAAATATGATCGTGGGGAAAAGTTGAACCAAGTTTGTTCAAGCGAAATTGATTGGCCAAATAGTTCGGCCGCGATCTTGGATGACCTAGTTTTCATGAATACGACTTCTTCCCCAGAACTGCTGTCGGGGTTGGGGCAAAATTTGACAGATATGATTAGAGCCGAAATGCCATTAAAATTTGTCCATGGAAAGTTGGTATGTCAAAAAAACGTGTCCGCCATGAATCAATCAACATTTAGCGTTTTTGGCGGATATCTTGTATTTTCTGCACATTTCTGAGAAAATCATAAAAAACTTAGTAACCACGGGGCCAATTTTAATAAAACTTAGCTAAACCTTCTTCACAGAAATTTTATGAGTAAATTTTTCCAGTGGTCATCTCATTTTCTTCAGTTTTGCCAGTGGCCAATAATTGCAGGTGAGCGATACAAGCCTTTTGTCCCTCTCGTTAACAACTGGGCCAATTTTAATAAAACTTAGCTAAACCCTCTTCACAGAACCTTATTGGTAAATTTTTCCACACCTACTAAAAAAATTATGTTAACACCATTACACACTTTAGCTGTTTCGAAACCTATGGGATTTTTAATGTATGGAATCCTATTGGAAATGCATTTGTGGGTCCTTTTCGGATTATGTAATACAGGAATGTTAAACTTTGGGAGATTGTTGATATTAGCCATAAGGTTGGTGTGAATCGTGTTAAATTATCAACATTTTGTAGAGTTACATCCTCTTATTTTAGGCATTGATGTCTATGGAAACAAAGGAAAATAATTTGTTTATTTCTTTATGTATTTGAACCAAATTTGGTGGGTGAGAATCTCAACACAATCTACCAGCTGTATATAAACTAGGTCAGTTTGACCTAGTTTCTGGAGAATATATGCCAAAGGTATATTTTCCCTATTGTAATCAATAGTAAAATAATCAAATATCACTTTTGTCATATCATTATTATTTCTGAATGAAAATGACCTACTTTATATATGGCTGGTAGCCTATATGTAAACGTGCCCACACACCAAGTTTGGTTTAAATAGATAAGGAAATAAACAAATTATTTTCCTTTTCGCATTTTTCTCATAGACCTCAATATGCCTGACTTCAAATCAATAAGGGGATGTAACACTAATATATAGACAATATAACACGATTCTCACCAGCCTGAAACGTTGCTAATAACAACAATATCCCAAAGATTAGAATTAATACAATGAAGAATACCAAAAGGAGCCACACATTTATTTCCCATAGGATCAAATACTTTAAATGCAATGGTCACAACTGTAATTTTTGACCATGTATTTTCATCCTTCTAATAGACAATGTCACTACAGATAGATGCTCCAAATTTAGTTTTAGACTCGACAAATGATGAGACTACTATTGCTAGTGGCCACTGCTCAGAATGGATGATCATGGCCTAATTTCGACCCCCCCCCCCCCCCCAAATGACCCAAGAGCAAAAAAAATCTCGTCCAACTTAATGATGTTCCCAATGACCTATATAATGCAACTAGCATAGATGACATACTGTACTAACTACTGCATGTGACTGTCCCATTTTCGGATTCTGCCACTCCACTAAATGTATTTGTTGTCTTTATAGTTACGATTCCGTCTGTTACCGAGCAGTAACCACAAATTGACGTACAATCTGTATCCTTTAATTCCTGGTCATGTGATGCTTCCCAAGCTGCATCTGGATATGGTACGCTATCCGGATACTATGGAAGAACCAGTCAGAAAAATGCTTCCTTCACATATTTTTATTAAGGTAATAATAATAAAGATGATTTTGACGATGATAGACCGGTTACCAGATACTAATTTTGGCGTATTTTAGCATGCTCCCAAAATGTTTTTACTGTTTTTATCTCGCATTTTCACGAAGTTGAAAAAAGAGATTTTGGGAGAGGGGTAAAAAATGTTGGCGTCGGCTTCCAGACAGGTTAATCTTATTAAAATGACATTTGTGGTTATCCGATTTGAAAAAGAATTACACAGATGTGTTCTATGGCATGTTAGGACTAGCCTGCATCAAAATTATAATGATCTTATAATTTGTTCCATGCTTTTATCATGTTTGAACATAGAGTATTTTATGTGTCAAGAGTTATCTTTCTTGTCTGTGTTAAAGTTTTTTAAAACGACATTTTCACCCACACGGGGTTATCCGATTTTAAAAAACCTTCACAAATTCGTTCTATACCATGCTTAGGCCCAGTCCATGTCAAAAACTAATCGACTTTCAAATTTTTCCCAGATTTTTTCAGCGTTTGAACTTTATCTATTTTAGTGCTGATTTGCATGCAATTTATATCCTGATTATGGTTCTTGGCTGTGTTAAGGATTTTTTCCTCTCCCCCACCCACCCCACTCCACCCCTATAAACTGCATTGAGAATCATTTATTTTAACGCAACTCCTACAGTTATGACATGAATGTGTGCATATGCTATCCCTATACCTGTACGTCCATCTGTCTGTCCAAAATCTATGTATGTCCATCTGTCAGTCCATCCATCTCTGACAATCATTTCTTGTCAACGCAACTCCTCCCAGAGATCTCAATGGATTATCTTAAAATTTCGTCCACATTATCAGTATCATATGCAGATGTGCATGTTCTTTTTTCGCTGCCAAAAAATTGTTCATTACAGAGTTATCCCCCTTTAAATATCTTAAAGCCGATACATAAACTGCATTGCCAATCATTTCTTGTCAACGCAACTCCTCCTACAGTTTAGCTCCGATTCTTTTGAAACTTGATAAGTGTTATCATTACCACATGAAGGTGTGTATGTGCTATCAGTATACCTGTAAGTCCATCCGTCTGTCCAAAATGTATGTATGTCCGTCTGTCGGTACATCCACTAAATGAAACTTGGTAAGTGTTATCATTACGACATGATAATTATTGACATGATAACTATCATGTGCTATCCGGATACTTGTACGTCCATCCATCTGTCCTAAATGTATGTTCATCTGTCGCTCCATCCTTGTCGATGCAACTCTACAGCTTAGTTACAATTCTTTTGAAACTTGGTAAAGCTAGTCATTACCTTGCCCTGTAGGTGGGGCTTAGAATACACCTTCCGTATCATCTGCGTGTCGTAAGAGGCGACTAAAGGAGGTACGGGTGAGGTAACCCTGACAGAAACCTCGAGTGCTGAAGACGGAGGTTCCAGGCCGCACGGTGCACTCTAATAAACCATGGATCCACGCACTTAACGCTTATGATCATGTCGATAGTCACTTACAGGACTGGCGGTATGATCAGCGAATGAAAAGAAGAAGAAGTCATTACCATCTGAAGATGTGCATGTGCTTCTCTTCGCAGCCAGAAAATTATTCATTACAGAGTTATCCCCTTTTAAACACTAAGCCGATACATAAACTGCGGTACCAATCATTTCTTGTCAACGCAACTCCTACAGTTTAGCTGCGATTCTTTTGAAACTTAGTAAGTGTTATCATTACGACATGAAGATGTGTATGTGCTATCCATATACTTGTATGTCCATCCGTCTGTCCCAAATGTATGTTCGTCTGTCGGTCCATCCTTGTCAACACAACTCCTACAGTTTAGTTACAATTCTTTTGAAACGTGTTAAATCTAGTCATTACCATCTGAAGATGTGCATGTGCTTTTCTTCGCGGCCAGAAAATTATTCATTACAGAGTTCTCCCCCTTTAAATACCTTTAAGCCGATACATAAACTGCAGTACCAATCATTTCTTGTCAACACAACTACAATTTAGCTGTGATTCTTTTGAAACTTAGTACAGGTTCTCATTACCACTTGAAGATGTGCTATCCGTATGCCTGTACATCCATGCGTCAGTTTGTCCATCTCTGAAAATCATTTCAAGATGTCAACACAACTAGAGGTTAGTTACGATTCCAGAAATCTCTGCGTGATTAACATTAAGGGAGTCTACTGCATCCAGAAACCTGGAGTAGAGTAGAGAGTTGTGGTTCTTGCATTAGAAGGCATTAAATGCAAGATTAGAAATCTGGCGCTAAATCTAAGTAGATTTATTTAGCAAGTAGTGATTGAACGATAAGTATGTTTATGTGGTAAATAAAATGACAGACCAGCCGTAGGCGTGTCTGTGGTCATTATCTCCCCTGAAAAAATTATCAAAATTGTCTTGTTCATGTCAGATCTTGAAGAACTTTGAACCTATGCTCTCAATTCCTTTGTCACTGAATATATTACTTGAAGAAGCAGTGCTATGATTCCATTTTGAAGAAATTCATCCGTATTTTCCTGAGTTATCTCCCTTGAAAAACTTAAAATTCACCAAAATTGTCTTGTCCGGGCATAAAAGTTGAACGGAATTGAACCTGCACTTACAAATCTATCTTTCTTTAAGGCAAGATTAAGTGTCAGGATTTCATTTTTCATTGATTAGTTTTTGTCTCGCCCCGTAGGGAAAGCGAGACAATGGGGTTACCTTAGGTGTCGTCATCCGCGTCATCGTCCGCGGCGGTGTGTCATTTGTGTTAAAGTTTTTAAATGTACATTTGATTCATTAAAAACTTATCCGAGCTTGACGAAATTATACAGATATGATCTATACCATCATGGCATCTAGTCTTCATCATCAGCAAAATGATTTTCAATTTTTTCCAAATCTGAACTTGGTCTATTTTCCAACAAAAATCAGGTAAATGTTAAAGTTTTAGTCTCTCCCCGTAGGGAAAGCGAGACAATGAATGGGGTTACCTTTGGTGTCATCGTCCGCAGTGGCGTGTCATTTGTGTTAAAGTTTTTCATCAGCCTTATTATTCAAAAATGGCTCGTCAGATTTCAATTAAGCTTCACAGACTTATTGTATGCAAGGTAGAGATGCAATTGCTCATCATTGCTAAGGAGATTTCTTTTAAATTTCACCTGTTTTTCTATGGTTTTCATGGTTTTTGGACTTAGAATAATTTGGCAAATATTTGCGTTAAAGTTTTGCATCAGCCTGATTATTCAACAAGGGGTCATCAGATTTCAATGAGACTTCACGGTAGAGATGCAATTGCTCATCATTGCTAAAGAAATTTCACGTGTTTTTCATTTCTCCATCTGAGCTTATGTTATGGTGCACATCCGTGATTTCTCAATCTGAGCTTATGCTATGGTGCACATCCGTCATTTCTCCACCTGAGCTTAGGCTATGGTGCACATCCATCATTTCTCCACCTGAACTTATGCTTTGGTGCACATCCATCATTTCTCAATCTGAGCTTATGCTATGGTGCACATCCGTCATTTCTCAATCTGAGCTTATGCTATTGTGCACATCCATCATTTCTCAATCTGAGCTTATGCTATGGTGCACATCCGTCATTTCTCAATCTGAGCTTATGCTATTGAACACATCCATCAATTTTCCATTACTCTAATCTTTATGTATTCTAGCAAAAGTGTTCTGCTAAAGATATTTGCATAACCTTTGCGCAAATAAAAAATGGGTTACGCAATTTCTGCAGGCCTACAATATAATCATAAAATTCCGTTTTACTTTTCTTGATAGAGTCAACGACAATATTAAACTGAGTGAGCAGATAGGAAAGAGCATTTCTGAGATTAAGGCTACAGAATGTGGGATATTAGGAACTTTGTATAAAATTAGAAACGCTTTTACTGAGGAAACGCGAAAGGAGTTGGAAAGCATGGCAATGAAAATTAAGGCAAATGCTTTATCAGCGAATTATAAGTGCACTGAGCTAAGAAAAACATTTGTGCAAATGAATCACAAACAAGTGAGTTAAAACTTAAAATCAAGGAACTGGAATCAAAAGTTGAAAAACTAATGAAAGAGAATTCACATCTTTTGTCCCAGAATTCATTACTCAATATAGAGTTAGATAAAAGCACTGAAAAGCTGAATGCATTGCAAACCATGTTAAGCAGCTTTACTGATGAATTTCTGGATGTCAGTAAAGTACCACTTGACATCACTGAATCTGAACTACTTGTATCAACTCCTGTGGATGCTTCAAAAAGCCTTAAAAATGACCTTTCACAAGACATGTTTGGCCAAGATCAACACGAGGAAGAAAATCACAAAAGGGTTAAAAAGAAAAACAAACAATTAATGTATTTTCAAGGCACATTTACATTTTAACATTATTTTTATATCCTGAATAAGGTTAGTATTCCATTTAGATGGTTTCACTGGTAATTATACACATCACCTCCCCCCACCACCATATTATGCTTTCGTCCTGTACGTATGTATGTCCCGAAAATCTTGTCGCTGCAACTCCTACAGTTACAGAGGGAATTGGCTGTAACTTGGTAGGATGAATGTACACCACCCAAAGATGTGCCTAATGAAAAAAAGTTTCATCAGTCATGCATGACTGATTTTGTGGGCCGTACGTCGTCTGTCCATACATCCCGAAAACCGTGTCGCTGCAACCCCCGCAGTTACAGAGGGAATTGGATGAAACTTGGCAAGAAGATTGGACACATCCAAAAGACGGGGATGTACACATGTTGGGGATGCAAGGGGGGTGGGGGGGGGGGGAGATGGTATTGTCAGCCTCCAGCTGACTTTCTCTTGTTTAGATCTGTTATTCTCTCATAGATCGCACTAAGCAAAATAATATTTTTCTATTATATATATACACCTGTGCAAAAGTTAAGCACCACCCTATTTTTACGCACATGCGAGGGTATATTCATGTGCTATGAAGAAAGCAATAGCATAAACATTTATGTACCCATCCATCTTAGTGCAAGAGGTAATAATGCAACTAGAGGATTGCTGATTATGATGGTGGGGAAACACTGTATGTTTTTGTTTGAACTTGAAAACGAGGCCTGAATATGGTTACGTTGACACAACTGACAACTATTGCCCTACAGTTGACACACGTGGCTAGATTGTCATTAATGGTGTCTGAAAACGAAGTTTAACATCTGTGCACGAGTTTGAGACTGTCATTATTAATACCGGGTATATCCACCTTGTGCCTGGATGACGGCCTGGACACGACGTCTCATGCTGGTCACCAACCGACTGATACGCCATTGTGGTATTCGTTGCCATTCAAGATGGAGTGCGTCTGTTAATTCCTGTAGGTTCTGCACAGGAGGATCCCTCCTTCTCACCATGTTTCCGAGAATGTCCCAGATATGCTCAATAGGGTTCATGTCAGGGCTCCTTGCTGGCCATGGTAGGGTTTCGATGGCATTCTGGCGGAGGTATTCATGCACAGCTCTAGCACGATGTGGTCGGGCGTTGTCATCCATGAATATAGGGTGGGTTCCAGGTGCATGATTTACAAAATGAGGGACCACAACTCTATCCAGTATGGAATCTTGATATCTTTGTTCATTTAGTGTTCCAGGTACAGTCAACAGATCCAGCTTACAATCAAATGAGATGCACCCCCATATCATAACGGAACCTCCACCAAATGGAACTTCTTCCATGATGTTACGTTGGTCGTACGCCGTGCGTCTGGACCTCCATACACGAGTTCGACCATCTGTGACATGAAGCAGGAATCGACTTTCATCGGACCAGTGTACCCGTCTCCAGGATCTCATGTTCCAGTGTCTTCTTTCGTTGCACCACCTCAGACGCTCCTCTTTGTGGTGTGCAGTGAGGAGAGGACGTCTGACAAGTCTCCTAGCTTTCATGCCAGCAGCATACAGTCTCCTTTTGACGGTAGACATTGACACTATTGCGCGTTTCCCATTGCTGGCTGAGCACTCTGCTGTTGGTGAATGGAGATCTCCTAACAAGGCGTACTAGGGCTCGATCATCACGGGCAGTAGTCTTCTTCGGTCTTCCAGATCTAGGCCTGTCCTTCACCTCGTTAGTTTGCCCATGTTTTGCAATCAAACGACTGATTACAGTATGGTTAATGTTCAGCTGTCTGCCAATCTCTCTGCATGACATACCAGTGGTATGCATGCCTATGATTTGCCATTTCACACGATCACTTAACCTTCGTCTTGCCATAGCGGTTCACAATCAAGAGCTAATTCTCTCTGTACAAATAAACCACGGTCATGAACACAAAATTCCTAATCTTGTCGCCTAAATCTGTATGTAATGTTCTACACCTCAAACTGGACTTTTACATAACTGAACACGTGTGCTGTTTCCCGCCACGCACGGACATCAAGCGGCGTGAAGTCATGCATGCATGTGCATTTCGTACTTGGAATTATGTCAGCTAACGCGGGGACAAAAAGTATGGCAGCCTAGTTGTACCATCATGTTTCTACGTTCTATTGTTATTGCTGGTGCTTAACTCTTGCACAGGTGTATATATATCTTAAGAAATTAAGTGCATGCTCCCCATGTCTATTGAAAGCTAATATTACATAACACTTCCTTCAGTGATTATAGGTTATATGACAGTATTTGATGCACAACTATTTGTTTATGCATTTTTCAAATAATTTTAGAAACTCGTTATAGAAGTAAAAACAGATTTGTTTTTGCTTTCTATTTGAATTTGTAACAAATCTTTTGTCATCTGCTTGTATTATTAAGTCTTTCTATGAATATATGTGACATTTAAATCACATGCCCTAGCAAACACATTTTCCCATTCTCTGATTTTAGTTTAATATTATGAGTCTATATTGTGTAGTAATAATATCTCTTGCCCTTGAATGGCATCGCCTGAGGAATTTCCAATAGAACGTAGTTGTTAGTTCATGATAGTGTTAAAAAAATAATAGCTGCTGGATTTGTCAAAATGAACAGTGTAATCGAAGCCAGTAAACAGGGAGGTGATGATTTACGTGTCCAAAATACATATCAAACGGTACTTGTCTTCAAAGGGTATCTACAGTAATGAGTGTGAAGGCCATGCTCAAAGAGGAATTCGGCGTCTAGAGTTACCAGTGTTTGACTTTAAGCAGGATTGTATTTTTTGTGCAGAGGATACAGTAACCATGGGTCAGATAAGAAAACATTTAGAGAAGCTATTATAGATATAATGATGATATTGCTCATTGAGTGCATGTTGTGGTGCACATAACAGTTAGTGATCTTCATGTGGCGGACGTACAGTACCATCAGGACTGTAAGGTGAACTTTATGGCTTCTGGGTCCATTGCTTCAGCAGCTAAGGTTAATGCCCATCAATCACTAAGAGATCCTGGAGCTCGTTCTGTAAGGAAAACTTAAGAGTGCTGTGCTAGAATAGCTCTGCAGAAACATATTTCTCCTATGGAACGATAGGTTTTGTTAGAGCGCTCTGCCAATTCACGAAACATGTTTGGAGGTGACATGCGAAAAACAAAACATGTTTTTAATCTGTGATGTAATTGCACACGAAACAACGTCAAACATCACAGAGACATTCTTTATGTCATAAGCGTATCGCGCAAAGGATGCTGGGATGCCATTTTCTTCGTAAACATCATTCTGCAAAGAATAGTCTTGTTACAGAGCACTCTAACAGAGTGAGCTATTGAAACTATTTTTTTGCACCTCCTACAGAACATACAGCTGTTATCAGATTTGAATCATTAGTTTGTGACATTAACAGTGACCTACCTAAAATGGACACTTCCCTTGATGTGTACCAAATGTATAAGTCATATAATGTGTATAATTCCTGTCATATAGTGCCAGGTATAGTCTCTATTATCTAAGGTGCATGGAAAATCTTCTCAATGAAATGTTGATACTTGATAGAGTTTCTACAAGGCAACCATATGATACGTTACATACCTGTCATTTGGATTCCAATTTGGTCTGATATGTACACTAAAACCACATTTATGAGTTATGGACATGGATCAGGAGGCATCATAGGAATCACCCTCGAGCTATCCGCTTTGTCAAGATGGGCACTTTACTAGTGAACTCGTCAATATTGTAGAAGCAATGAAGGATACTAACAGTAAACTTCAAAACACAATCGATAAGGAGCAGATACATTCACGTGTGGTAACAGATACCCAGTATAGGGCAAAGCTACGAAAAAATTTAGCATGCTTACTAGACCCATTGGATACGTTGGTATCATCATTATTGTCACTGGGAGGATTGGTCCACATCCTGTAAATGCAGACTCAGCTGTCAACATAGACAAACAAGAGGGGTGAGTTCAGGAGCGTAAATGATCGGTGAAAAAATTGTTACGCGTAGCTTCGACGAGCATTCTTTTATAACGTCACGTGATAGATTATGGGAGTTAACCTTTTGTCAGATGCGATGCATTATGATGTCATATTTATTACGTCATAATGAATATCAGTCTCAGAAACAATCTACAAGCATACACTTATTTGGTGAAGACTAACATAATACTACGATCGCTAAGTACGCATTGGTATGCATTATTTATGGTTAAATTGACATTCAATGTGTCACAATTGACGATACTGTATATTTTGCCGCCATCTTGGATTTGACGGCAAATCATGTTGAGTCACCTATAAAGTTGTTTTCCTCGCCACAAAACATTCATCGCGAAACATTCGGTGAACAAACAGCCCATTCAGGAGGGCGACCGTACCAAATGACCTAACAATTGTTCGGCGAACGGAAAATGTTTGCGCTCCTAAATGGACCCCTGATGCAGGTATATGAGCCTACTTGGCCCAAAGTGTTCAATAGTACACTTTCTAAGAGAGTAGTTACGATGGCTTTCCCAAAAAAGCACATCCATCGTTTGTCTGTCCATCTGTCAGTCAACTTTTGTTTTAAACAACTCAAGAATCACTGGGCCGATTTCAATTATATTTGGCAGGAAACATCCTTAGGGCAAGGAGATCCAAGCTTGTTCAAACGAAGCCAATTTGGCCGGCAGCCATCTTGGATTTTGGCTGATTTTTAGAAATGTCTAAAAATCTTGCCCTCCAACAGGGTAACAGCTGAACCAAGTTTGTTCAAGGGAATTAAATTGGCCAAATGCTTCGTTGGCCATCTTGGTTGACTTGGTTTTCATGAAAATGATGTGTTCTCCAGAACCGCTGAACAGGTCGGGCCGAAATTTGGAAGATATGATTAGGGATTAAGAGCCATTAAAGTTTGTTCAAGGGAAGTTGATGCGTAAAATAACGTGGCTGCCGTGGACCAATCAAAATATAGCATGTTTGGTGGTCATATTGGGTTTTTTTATTTGATTGATTTTCATGTCGAAATTATTTTTATATAGATTTTTTGTGTGTGCTGATTTCAAATTTATCACTTTTGAATGTGTATGATAAACAGTTTGGCGCACATCTTGGATCGTTTTCCCGCCAAACCCTCGCATACTAAGGCAATAGGAAAATCTCGAGAACCACGAGACCGAGCAATTATATTCAACATCCTTAGGGCATGGAGATCCAATCCTTAGGGCATGGAGATCCAGCTTTGTACAAATGAAGTCGATCAGCCAATTTGGCCGGCTCCCATCTTGGATTTGGTCCGATTTTTAGAAATGTCTAAAGATCTCCAAAACCGCTTGGCAGATCGATTCAAAACTCAAGAAACATCATCTAGGGCAACAGCTGAACCAAGTTTATTCAAGAGATCTTAATTGGCCAAATGCTTTGGCAGCCATCTTGGATGATCTGGTTTTCATGAAAATTGCTTCTCCAGAACTGTTGAACTGATTGGGCCGAAATTTAGGAGATATCATTAGGGACTAAGAGGCATTAAAGCGTGTTTATGGGAAGTTGATACATCACAAAACATGACCGTCTTGGACCATTTCGGCAGTCATATTGGATTATTTTTTTATTTGATTTATTTTCAAGCTGAAATTGGTTTTATATAGGTTTTTGGGTATGCTGATTTCAAATTTACCACTTCTGAGACTGGCAGATCAACGGTTTGGCAGCCATCTTGGATTGTTTTCCTGCCAAAAACTCCCATACCTAAGGCAATAAGAAAATTAAAATGTCTTCTTGAGACCCTCTGGGATGATATCAATTATGTTTGGTAGAAAGCTTCCTTAGGCCATAGAGATCCAAGTTTGTTCAAATGAAGCCATCTCTGCCATCTTTGATTTTGGCTTTTATTTAGAAACGTCTTTAAAGATCTCCAAAAAGGCTTGGGGATCGATTCAGAACTCATGAAATAAGTCATCGGGAGCAACAGCTGATCCAAGTTTGTTCAAGCTAATTTGATCAGCCAAATGTTTTGGTAGCCATCTTGGGTGACCTAGTTTTAGCGAAAACGACTTCTCTAGTACCACTAAACGGATCAACCTGAAGTTTGGGTGATATGATTATTGACTAAGGGCCATTAAAGTCTGTCCATGGAAAGGTGATACATAAATAAACAATGGCACCATGAATCAATCAAAATTTAAGCTTCTTTGACGGCCATCTTGGATTTTCTGAAAATTACTGAAAAAATAAAATAAAAGACTACTCATTAACCACTGGGCCAATTTTAACAAAACTTGTCTTCACGAAATTGAGATTGGTAAATTTTTCCAGTGGTCATCTCATTTTGTTCATTTGTGCCAGTGGCTAATAATTCCAGGTAAGCCCCTTGGCCTCTTGTTAGTGAGCTTATGCCAGTGCGGCCATCCGTCGTCTGTCAAATCGCTTTTTCTCCTTAACAAGTTGACCTGTTTCAACCAAATTTGGCTGGAAGGATCCTATGCTTATATCCTCCAGCCTGTTTTTCAGAATTTTGATGGGTCAGTGTTTTGATTTTATGAAAAACTTACTGGAAATGGCCAGAATATTACTCCTCCTTAGCTTCTTGATATATTTCAATCAAATGTGATTAGATAGAATCTATGGTGATAGGCTCTAGAACTTGTATTAGGAATTTTGATTGATCAATTTTTTGGCTGAAAATCCTAGATTTTATGAAAAAGTTGCGAGATAGTGTCAAAATGCTACTCCTCTTTAACTACTTGACATATTTGAACCAAATTGTTAAAATGCCTCATTAACTGCTTGGCGAATTTCAATATAGTTTGCCTGGAAGGATCCTATGGGTGTAGGGTTCAGAACTTGTATACAGAATTCTGATTGGTAAGTTTTTTGCCCAAAATCTGGAATTTTATGAAAATTTACCGGATATCATTTAAAATGCTACTCCTCATTAACTGCTTTGGCGATTTGAATCAGACTTGGATGGAAGGACCCTATGGTAGCGGGCTTCAGACCTTATGTGCAGAATTTTGATTGGTTAATTTTTGGGTCGCCATCTTGGATTCTCCAAAAGTGTTGGTAAATCAATTAAAAGCTTACATCTCATTAACAGCTTGGCAGATTTCAGACAAGCTCAGCTGGAAGGACCCTAGGTCGGTAGGCGTCAGAACGTATATATATATAGAATTTTGTTTGGTCAATTCTTTCGGTGGCCATCTTGAATTTTCTGAAAATTATCCATCATATCTATTTAAATGCAAATGGTTCAAATGCTAATGGTCCAGGTGAGCACCACAGGCCCTTGGACCTCTTATTAGTCCCCTATCGGTAAAACCGGGGGTGGGGGGTGTTGGGGGGAGGGGAACAATAGGTTTGCATTCCATCCGTCCATCTGTCTGTCTATCTCTGTCGCAGTGGGTTTTCTGCACTTTTTTTCGCAGTCCTTCAAGGTATTCAACTGAGAGTTGGTACATTGCTTTGTTATGAGAAGTTACAGACCAAGTTCGAGTTTCAGGTGTTTGCCTCAATTTTGGATGTAGTTATGACCCATTTCGACTTAAGAAATACAAAAAATATCAGCTTTGCACACTTTTTTTCGCACTCCTTCAAGATATTTAAGCAAAAATTGGTGCGTCGCTTTAGTATAAGAAGTCACAGAGCAGGTTCGAGTTTCAGACATTTTCGTCAGTTGTTCATGGTGTTATGCCCCCCCCCCCCCCCCTATGAAATACGAAAAATATTAGTTTTCCGCACGTTTTCTAACAGTCTTTCAAGATATTCAACTGAGAATTGGTATGTTGCTTTGTTATGAGAAATTAGAGAGCATGTTCGAGTTTCAGGTGTTTGCCTCAATTTTGGATGGAGTTATGTCCCCTTTCGACTTATGAAATACAAACATATCGGCTTTCAAGACTTTTTCGTTCTCCTTCACCATATATAACTGAAACTTGGTTTATTGCTATGTTATGAGAAGTTACAGATCAAGTTCAAGAATCGGCTGCTTCTGTCAATTTTTAATGGAGTTTTTGACTGTCAATCTAAATATTTATATCACCAGGTGGGGGACATGTATTGCAAAGCAATACTTACAGAATGCTTGTTGTAACATGCAGTGAGCCTGTTCCAATAGAGATTAATGTAGTATGTGATGACACAATAGTGGTTGTACTTCTTGTTCATTTCTACTCCCAATAACAACTGACATGTGACCTAACAATGTCAGGCACCAAACCTGATAGAATTGTAGTGGACGTCAAGACCACAGTATAAAAGCCCTCTGCGAGTCTCTGCATGTCATACACTGATATATGTATGGCATTGGGAAAGGTACTGTTGTGAATATACTTCCATCAATAAACTTGGAAAAAAAGAAAAGGATTTTGGATGGCATAATTTGTGACGTTACTGCATTCATATCTGCATATTACGGATCTAAATTGAAGCAAAGGATATCCACAGTCCCATATGACGTTTGGTCATCAAAAATGGCTAAACCAAAGCTATCGTGAGCACCGAAACTGAAGGCACCACCTTCACACCACTGAAGGCTTTAAAAAGCATATACACAGATCACATTATCAAGTTATGATCTGGATGTCATCTTTGGAGAATGAGCCACCTGCTTTTTATGGATGGACAAGTAATGACACTGAATAATCGTTCTTAACTAACACATTTACACCGGATATGTAAGCCAAACCACTTGATGTATTGCATATGATAAGGTGTGGATGCTCCTCTACACAACCATGCTCAATGGCAAGATGTGGTTGCTTAACTCTTGCTCTGCATTTTGTCGTTGCCATGGAGCTGATGACTGCAGGAATAAATGTACTAGCATAGAATCTGCTCAGTAGATAAGCAGGAACATCTTGATGATGGTGAACAAAAAGAGGAGTCAAACTAGCATGTGTCTGGAATACATTGTCCAGTAGCTCAAAGTTTTTGTTACAGATATATATTTACCCTTTATCCATCACACATGTCAGTGTCAAAATAACCCGTTATGAGACGAGGAAATGCATTTTGAAAGTCTTTACTAATGTTACTGGCCGATTTAATGAACCAGTAATAGCAGTACAATACAGCAAAAAACATTTTTATTTGCTTCCAAATAGTTCTCTTTCCGATAAGGAGTTACCTCTCGTGAGAATTTGACATCTTTAAACCCTAGTACAGGATAAATATATGCCAAAATAAATAAATAACACCAGTGGAGCAATTTCTAGAATCCTATATAACACATTTTTAGATGATATATCAAGAATTATTATTTTTGCCGAAAGGCGGTTCTACTTCGAATAATACTTACCAGATGTACTATTATGATAATGTCTATTATCTAGTCTAG
The DNA here is from genome assembly GCA_034401795.1 of Chaetoderma sp. LZ-2023a. Taxonomy (NCBI): domain Eukaryota; kingdom Metazoa; phylum Mollusca; class Caudofoveata; order Chaetodermatida; family Chaetodermatidae; genus Chaetoderma; species Chaetoderma sp. LZ-2023a. The sequence goes on along the minus strand of JAVVLW010001576.1, from coordinate 23,336 downwards.
CTCAAAATAAACAATTAAAACTCCGCACTCTCTTGGTCCTGCCCATACTGTGTCCGGGAATACCATAGCCGCAGGGTACCGAGTCAATTCCCAATCACAGTCAGATTCGTCTATTTTGCGCTTTTTCAAAGTCGTGTTTTTTAGAGTGCTCAAATTTTGCAATTTAAGCAGTTAATCGGTTGTGTTATTCAATTACATCGCTGGATTCATGGAGGAACTCGGGAAATCATCACAGGGGCAGGTTGTATCAATCTAGAATTTATACATTCGTGCCATAATGACTGTTTGAAATTTCCTTAAATTGGCACATTTTTTATAATGATAGCCATTGTTGGAGTCGCTTCTGTACCCGTTGACTTTTAGTTTTAATTCGGGTACTCGGTTAATTTTCTCTTGCGACTCGGTTCCTCTAAGATGGATGCGTCCTTGGCCAAGATGGCGGCGCCCATGATTTATGTCGTTCTTGGCTTGGTGTATCCAGGCACTCTGTTGTCGCCGATTTTAGCTCTCGCTTAGTTGTCGAGGGTGTTTGTAGTGATCGGCGAGTTATTCTTGGTTATTTAACGTTAGTTAAAGGCTGAGTTGTGTTTTTAAAAAAAAATTTCACTCAAAAAAGTTTCAAATATTTCCTGCCTAAGACTTGTTATCATTAAATTGAGAGAAAGTTAATGTGTTTAAGAAATCTTAACTAGCAAGTCTATTGTGCATATTGCTCGTCATTGCTTGTCATGTGCAGCGTTTTAATTCTTCTCTGTGTTCGCAGAAACCGAAGAACTCGGACTCGTTGTGCCGAAAGTGCAACAGGTTCATGAAGCGCAAGTACCTGGATCATCACTGTGTGGCATGCGCTAAGTGTAAGGTCGGGAGCCCTTGTGACGTGTGCGTCAAGTGGTCGTCGGAATTGGTGGCTGAGTTTGACAAGGATCGACGGGCGAGGCTGGAGCGTATCGAGAAGGACAAGGCAGTGAAGCTGCAGCAGGTTTCCTTGCTGGGACTGGAAGGTCGGCTGAATGAGAGGATGGATTCAGCACTGGGCGTATGGGCGGCCCAGTTCAAGGCTATGTTTGACTCGTTGCAGTCCACGGTCCCGGTGAAGCAAGCTGGTGCAGGACAACCATTAGGTGGTCCGGCTAGCTCTGCTGAGGGGCATGCACCTGCCCTTTCTCTGTCCTTGGCTCAAGAGCCGACGATAGAGGAGGAAGATTTGCTGCTGAGGGAAGATTCCGGCATGCCGGATCTTTCAATGACGGCGATGCCTAGTACGTCCCAGGGGTCGCCCTCGGGATTTGTACGGGTTTGCCAGGCGGATGGTGATGTCGACGTTCCGTCGGGCATTTTTCATCCCCGTTTTGTGCAACCGGATATGCCGGCGGAGCCGTGGTTTGCGGTTCCTGCGGCTATCCCGGCGGCCTTAGGTGCGGCTCCTATCGGAGTGACAGTGCCGGCCGTAATTGAGGCCGTCGGAGTCCCGGATCCCGTGTTGGAGCCGATGGACTGCGGCGAATCCGTATCTGGCGATTCGTTGGATACTGGTGCCGCTGGTAGTCGCGCTACGGATGCGCTCTGTCATGGCAGAGGCATATATCGTAGCGTTCAGCAAGGATCGTCGGTGGCCCTCTCATCTAAGGGAGAGAGGGAGGATGAAAACGGGAGTTCTTTGATGGACGATTCCGCTTTCTGCACCGAAGCTGAATGGGTGCAGGTTCTTGGATGGATGACCAATCGTCTCGGGTTGGCATCTGATCTAGGATCTCAGCGCGATCCGGCGATGGAACGGATGTCAGAGCGTGCGGCTAGCGCTCTGTCCAGTGGCTCTTCTGCCATGCCTACACTCCCTCTGGACACGCAGACTTCTGACATGTTGGAAGTTGCGGCATACCGTCTGGTTCAGCCAGACTATGCGTTGCCCAAGGCCCCGAAGGGGATAAGGAGTAGGGTCCGGTTTCCGGAGCAGGCTTATCATCAGTACGCCAGGGTTCCACGGCTTTCCGTTGAGGAACGTGAGGCGCTGAATAGGCCGTTGGCTGGGAAGGCCAAGGGGCGGTCACGTCCTTTGGTTTCTCAGACCAACAAAGACCCGTTCAATGAGCTCACGCTCATTGAAGATGCGGCTAGGGCAGCCATGGCTGCGCTGTCGCACGGGTGTACCGTCTTGCAGGGTATGCTGGACTGCACGGCGGAAGGCGGACAGGTGCCAGAGGCTGCTCCCGGAGTTGTTCGGGACACCATGCGCCTGTCTCAGGATTGCCTGGCCAGGGTAATCACGAGAACTTTGGCAGAGCGACGGAGAATGGTTCTCGATTGTGTAGAACCAGGACCAGAGATGAGGGCTGAGTTATCTTCTGCGCCTTTCATAGGTCCAGGCTTGTTCGGCGGCTCGCCACGACAAGCGCTCTCTAAGGTTGCGTCAATGGTGGCGGAGCAAGAAGTGGTCGGCAAGTCGTGGAAGTCGACCAAGAGGACTCAGCCGCAACAGTCCTACCGTCAGCATAGGCAGGAGCAGCAGAGACAGCGTCCTAGATCGCCCTTCCGTCCTTCTGCCCGTGATGCCCATAGGCCATCCTGAGCACAAGGGCCTGGCCGTTCGTCCGCATACAAGCCCTCTAGTAAGAGGCCGTATGAGGACGACAGGAAGGGTGGCGGTTCGGGCCGAGGCGGCTACCGTAAGGATAGCCGTGGCGGCGGTTCCAGACCGTCATACCACAAGAAGCCGCGGGGCGGCCGTGGGGCTCGTTCCTGACGGGTTTCCGGCGGAACCAATACCGGCGGCTTTGGAAACAAATGGAGTCAAGAATCTTCACCCAAGCGATTTAGCGTCTTGTCGGCTAATCTCGACCGACAACTGTGTGCAGATTCCTTCCGTCGGAGGCAGACTTCAGCTATTCCTAAACCAATGGGAACAGGTCGTGCGCGACTGTTTAGTCTGTCAGTGGATAAGAAACGGCTACGATCCGGACTGGCTCATCCATCAATCGTTAGTTCCGTTAACCTCGACTCCAATATGGACTCCTATTCCAAGGGAATTAGACCGTCTAGTCGCCATTCAGTCAGAGATAGAATCGCTTCGTCAGAAGAATGCGATTCACCTAGTCACCAATCAGTCATCGCTGGGCTTCTATTCGATCATGTTCCTAGTTCCGAAGCGTACCGGAGGGTGGAGACCAATTCTCAATCTCAAACCGTTGAACAAATTTATTCTTTCTCCCAGATTTCAGATGGAGACGGTAGCAGCGGTAATGACAGGGCTGAGGAAAGGCATGTGGGCGGTATCGATAGATCTGAAGGATGCTTATTTTCATATTCCAATGTCAATTCCTTTTCAGAAGTACCTGCGATTTGCCTTCCAAGACAATGTTTGGGAATTCAATGCTCTTCCCTTCGGCCTGACCACGGCGCCGAGGGTCTTCACCAAGGTGGTTCTCGCCATGACTTCTTTACTTCGCAGGAGAAACATAGCTGTTCACACTTACATAGACGACTGGCTGCTAAAGGCGGGGAATCCAGTCACTCTGCGCAGCAATCTGATAGTAGTCCTAGACTTGTTGAAAAAGCTAGGATGGATTGTGAATCTAGAGAAATCAGAACTGACTCCATCCCAGGAGTTTGTTTATCTGGGAATTTTCTTCAATCTCAGGGACGGCGTAGCTTTTCCGGCGGAGAGCAGAGTCAGAAGCCTGATTGCAGTGTTGGAGTCGGTTTCTCTAGGAGCCTATCTGACGGCGCGTCAATTTCTCAGAATACTGGGTTTGCTAGTATCTCTGGAGAAGGTGGTGCCATATGCGGCACTCAGGCGCAGGCCGATTCAGATGTATTTGATGTCGTTCTGGTCACAGAGAACAGATTCGTTATCTCTGAGGATACCAGTAAAAGAACCATTGATATTCCACCTTCAGTGGTGGTTATCAGAACAGAATCTCCTGCGAGGTGTTCCTCTACAACCTCCTCAACCTCAGATGTCCATATTCACGGATGCATCGTTGACAGGTTGGGGAGCGGTATTGGACAATCAGTCAGTGTCAGGGGAATGGGATCGGACCAATGCGCAGAAACATATCAATGTGCTCGAGCTATTAGCGGTGGTATTTGCACTGCAGAAGTTCGAGAGTCTAATTCAAGACAAGATTGTCCTAGTAAGGACAGACAACTCAACAGTGGTGTCTTATTTGAACCGCCAAGGCGGGACGAGATCACCAGAGTTGTGTATGATGGTTTGGAACCTTCTGCTGTGGTGCCAAGAGAGGAATATTATTCTTCGGGCAGCACACATTCCAGGAAGATTGAACATCTTAGCGGATGCTCTCAGTCGAAGGACGGTTTGTCGTCCGACGGAATGGCAGCTCAACCAAGTGGTAGCAGAGGTTCTATTCAAACAATGGGGCAAGCCAAATGTCGACCTGTTTGCGATGAATCAAAACGCAAAGATGGTTACTTACGTGTCACCGATCCCGGACCCGTTAGCTCTAGCAGTAGACGCACTGGCGATAAGTTGGAAGGGAATGTACGCGTATGCGTATCCTCCAACAATTCTCATCCCGAAAGTTCTGGCAAAGATAAGAGAGGGGATGTGCCAAGTACTACTGATCGCCCCTTATTGGCCAGGCCGATCATGGTTTACGGATCTGCTGGACCTTCTGGTCTGCAGTCCAATCCCTCTTCCAGACACAAGAGATGTAATCTCTCAGAACAAGGGTCTGTACCTTCACGACAGACCAGAAATGTTCAAATTGACTGCATGGATGTTGTCAAGCAGTGTGCAATTGAGGGTGGCTTTTCTGAGCAAGCAGCGAAGTTTGTTGCTTCAGGCAGAAGAGTTTCAACCACAAAGACATAATTATAGAATCAACAAATTTGCACAGTGGTGTGAGAGAAGAGATATTGATCCCTTTTCTGCATCTGTTCAACACGTAGCAGATTTTATCTGTCATTTATACGAAGTTGACAAACTTGTACCTTCTACCCTAGCAGCATATAAGTCTGCATTAGCTTCGGTCATTCCTAGTCTCACCATTGAGGGAGTGGAGAATGACACCTTGAATGAAGTTATCAAAGGAATGAGCAATCTGCGACCCAGACAGCCAATTCCTATCCCATCATGGAATCTATCTCTTGTTCTACAGGTTTTAGGGCATGCTCCCTTTGAACCGATTAGATCTATTGACATTAAACTGTTAACTATTAAATCAGTTTTCTTGGTTGCAGCAGCGTCGGCGAGAAGGAGAAGCGAGATTCATGCGCTTTCTGCCGAACAAGACCGTTTTGTCGTCACGGGTGAAGGTTTAAGATTACTTCCACGTCTTTGTTTCCTGGCAAAGAATCAGTCACTTAAATATCCAGGACAGCCGATCAATTTGCCAAGTTTAACTAGACATGACCCAAATTCTTGTGCTTGGTGTCCTGTCAGATGTCTGAAGATGTATAAGAAACGTACTTCTGAGTGGAGAGACGACCCGAAATCTCTGTGGTTATGTCTCAAAGCTCCCCATTTACGTGCTTCGAAAGATACTATTTCTCGTTGGATAGTTGACGCTATTCAGATGTCGCACAAGATCGCTACAGGAAAGCAGATTGATCGTGCGAATGCCCATGAGGTCCGAGCACTAGCAGCATCATCGGCCCTTTATAAGCGTGTCTCATTAGAGCAGGTGATGTCTGTAGCACAATGGCATGCCGAGTCGTCATTCACTGATTTCTACCTTCGCGACATCTCCAGCACACTTAATCCAGTAGCCGTCGCCAATCTGTCAAACCTAAACTAAGCCACGTCCGACCACTACTTCGCACACATCACAAAAGTCTTCCGCCTACACTTACCAAGCGCTATGCACATGACTGAGTACGACCGTGGATTGGGCCTAGCTCCTGTGATGATCAAGAACAGATCAACCACTCAAAAATGGTGAGTGTTTACATTAATTAAGTGACTATAAATATGTTTACTTCCAGTCGAAATACCAGACTGAGTAAGTGAATAGTCTGGTACAAGAGTATATTTATCCTCTCATACAGACATGAGACTCATTCCAATTTGAAAATCTAATCGATATACTGATAGTTTTTTTCAAAGATTGAAGTTGTAGTAGCTTCTTTGCACTCTACTGGACTGCCCTAGCTGAGACTTGGAGCTGACACGGGTCTGGTGGGTGTTGCATCCCCATGGACATCCCTCTGGTTTTGTGCGGACAAAAGAGGGGGGGAGCGCGGTCTAGACCATGGAAGTTTAGCACTCTATGAGTCAGATAGCAGAACCCAAGCGTATGCCAGGGTTTTAGTCTCTTCACAACCTTCTCTGTTGGATGTTTTGGTGAGTGCTGGTTCGAGCCTCACCTCCTCCCACCGGCATTTCCTGGCTGTCGAAATCCGGAGTTTATCATAATAGTACATCTGGTAAGTATTATTCGAAGTAGAATCAAAAAAGCATCCGCTTTTGTTTCTACGAGAATTCTTAATACTTACCAGATGTACTATGGCCCTGCCTCAGCCGCCTCGCTGAGGTGAGGCTGAGCTGCTTTCGCAGTTTGCCAAGGCAAATATAAGACGAATCTGACTGTGATTGGGAATTGACTCGGTACCTGCGGCTATGGTATTCCCGGACACAGTATGGGCAGGACCAGGAGAGTGCGGAGTTTTAATTGTTTATTTTGAGCTAGACTAGATAATAGACATTATCATAATAGTACATCTGGTAAGTATTAAGAATTCTCGTAGAAACAAAAGCGGATGCTTTTTTGAGTCTGTCCAATACTAGAATGTTGTGCAATATTCAGTATTTATGTTGTTTATTCCTAGCACGTTTGTTTCCTGATTCTCCGATCTTTGGCAGATCGCACGTTTGTTTCCTGATTCTCCGATCTTTGCCAGAATTGTGGATCTGGGTTATGGGAAATCGTTCTGTCAGTTTGATATGCAATATGATAAAGGATTAAAGATATATTGCATTTTTTAACTGTTCAGAAGGGACGAGTCAAAGTGCCATTTAACATGCTCATAAAAAACTTCCCCAAGCTTGTGGCATGCGAAAGTGGCACTTGTCTGATTTTTTTATCAACATATACACCTGTGCAAAAGTTAAGCACCACCCTATTTTTACGCACATGCGAGGGTATATTCATGTGCTATGAAGAAAGCAATAGCATAAACATTTATGTACCCATCCATCTTAGTGCAAGAGGTAATAATGCAACTAGAGGAATGCTGATTATGATGGTGGGGAAACACTATGTTTTTGTTTGAACTTAAAAACGAGGCCTGAATATGGTTACGTTGACACAACTGACAACTATTGCCCTACAGTTGACACACGTGGCTAGATTGTCATTAATGGTGTCTGAAAACGAAGTTTAACATCTGTGCACGAGTTTGAGACTGTCATTATTAATACCGGGTATATCCACCGTGTGCCTGGATGACGGCCTGGATACGACGTCTCATGCTGGTCACCAACCGACTGATACGCCATTGTGGTATTCGTTGCCATTCAAGATGGAGTGCGTCTGTTAATTCCTGTAGGTTCTGCACAGGAGGATCCCTCCTTCTCACCATGTTTCCCAGAATGTCCCAGATATGCTCAATAGGGTTCATGTCAGGGCTCCTTGCTGGCCATGGTAGGGTTTCGATGGCATTCTGGCGGAGGTATTCATGCACAGCTCTAGCACGATGTGGTCGGGCGTTGTCATCCATGAATATAGGGTGGGTTCCAGGTGCATGATTTACAAAATGAGGGACCACAACTCTATCCAGTATGGAATCTTGATATCTTTGTCCATTTAGTGTTCCAGGTACAGTCAACAGATCCAGCTTACAATCAAATGAGATGCACCCCCATATCATAACGGAACCTCCACCAAATGGAACTTCTTCCATGATGTTACGTTGGTCGTACGCCGTGCGTCTGGACCTCCATACACGAGTTCGACCATCTGTGGCATGAAGCAGGAACCGACTTTCATCGGAACAGTGTACCCGTCTCCAGGATCTCATGTTCCAGTGTCTTCTTTCGTTGCACCACCTCAGACGCTCCTCTTTGTGGTGTGCAGTGAGGAGAGGATGTCTGACAGGTCTCCTAGCTTTCATGCCAGCAGCATACAGTCTCCTTTTGACGGTAGACATTGACACTCTATTGCGCGTTTCCCATTGCTGGCTGAGCACTCTGTTGTTGGTGAATGGAGATCTCCTAACAAGGCGTACTAGGGCTCGATCATCACGGGCAGTAGTCTTCTTCGGTCTTCCAGATCTAGGCCTGTCGTTCACCTCGTTAGTTTGCCCATGTTTTGCAATCAAACGACTGATTACAGTATGGTTAATGTTCAGCTGTCTGCCAATCTCTCTGCATGACATACCAGTGGTATGCATGCCTATGATTTGCCATTTCACACGATCACTTAACCTTCGTCTTGCCATAGCGGTTCACAATCAAGAGCTAATTCTCTCTGTACAAATAAACCACGGTCATGAACACAAAATTCTTAATCTTGTAGCCTAAATCTGTATGTAATGTTCTACACCTCAAACTGGACTTTTACATAACTGAACACGTGTGCTGTTTCCCGCCACGCACGGACATCAAGCGGCGTGAAGTCATGCATGCATGTGCATTTCGTACTTGGAATTATGTCAGCTAACGCGGGGACAAAAAGTATGGCAGCCTAGTTGTACCATCATGTTTCTACGTTCTATTGTTTTTGCTGGTGCTTAACTTTTGCACAGGTGTATATAACGTAGTTATAAAAACAGTAAGTGAATTTTGGGAAGACCCTAAAACATCGTTCTTCACACAGGAGCTGGACTATGATATTGGGGGAGGTGTTGGTGGTGATGATGAGATGACAGTGGTGGTGGTATGGTAGAGTATTTGATGGTATAAGCAATTAAGCATTCGATTATCTTCATGAAAAAGCAAAGGTGACAGTTTCTTTGATTTGTGTCAAGAAGCTGGTGATTTATTAGGACAGTTATTTTTCCTCTCACCTGTCTTGATGAAGCACTATGTTGTGGCACCTTTAGGATGGTAGTCCCTTAAACCAGTTTGACTCTATCTCACAACAGTAGAATTGCATGCAAGATTTCTAGATTATACATTTCAGAATATATTTTTTTGCAGTTTAATGGTCACACCTGCTAAAGAATATATAGATTTTCTCATAGAATGTCCATTTGCAGACCAGGAGAATATTTGAGAAAACTTACCATTGAAATGCCAGACCTGGTTAGATAGACAGACAGACAGCCAGGAATAAAGTTTCTAAAATATTCTCATGGACACTCACATGACCCCCAGCATAAACAGTTTTTGTCCAGATTGACCATTACCGGGCAAATTCTGTGTTCACAATATTCAGTTTGTGAACTCTAAAGGTCAGATTTGGTAAGGAAAATTTAAACTTTCTCCAAAAATTACTACAGGAATTACTGTCTCGATTATTTAGCCAGACATTCCATTGGTAAATTTTTTTAAATAGTCTCATTTGCTTGCAAATGGACATTGATGAAGCCCACTTCGGCGGCCAGTTTTAGATGGCTTTTCCAACTAAATGATTAATATTTGCTCTTTTTCTTTTCACAGCCGAGTTGCAAGACAGGGGAGCCATCCATGGATTCATGATTATTAAGCAGAATAAGGAATCAGTGCAATATAATTATCTTATTGTCCATACATATGTATAAATAAGTACCTAATTATCGATTGAAAAGTGCTGTTTTAAAATAAATATTGGAACATACTGAGAGGCTGATATTAGACCTTTTTGTTAATTTCTCATATGTACATGTACTACATATTATTATATTTATGGAACAGCACATTACACATGTAGCTTAAACTGTGTGTGTGCGTGCGTGCGTGCGTGGGCGTGTGTGCTTTCATTTTGCGTGATTTTTCTATGCGAGTCAATCACAGCTAAATTATAGGACAGGGCTGGTTTATTCTTTGTTTTTTGGCAAAATCTACATCCTGCATCTACCATAGGCTGGCTTGCTAATTATCCCCCCCCCCCACCATATGGGGATAGTATTTGCTATGTCCATCCGTCTGGTGAGATAACTGTAGCTCTACTGGAACAACTTTAACTAAACTTGATTTGAAGCTTTGTTTTGGGTGTCCGCACAGCCCTATACATTTTTATGTCGGAGGTCAAGGTCACAATGACCTAATTTATGATGTAATATTGTTTCCGGATGATAACCAGTTCTATTGAAGGGTCGTTAGCAATTTGATGTGGGAGCTTGTTCTTGGTGGTCCGAAGAACCCTATTGATTTTGGGGCTAAAGATCAAGGTCACAGTGACATAATTAATGATGTAATATTGAGTTCCAGGATAATAACTAGAGTTCTATTGAAGGGATCATTGCCAATCTGGCATGGGAGCGTGTGTGGGTGGTCCGAAGAACCCTATCGATTTTGGAGTCAGAGATCACGAAACCTAATTAATAACGTAATATTGCATTTCTGGATGAAAACTCGAGTTCTATTGAAGGGATGGTTACCAATGTGGCGTGGGAGCTTGTCCTTGGTGGTCAGAAGAACCCTATTGATTTTCGGGTCAAACGTCAAGGTGACCTAATTAATGACGTAATATTGCATTTCCAGATGAAAACTCGAGTTCTATTGAAGGGATCTTTACCAATCTTGGGTGGGAGATTGTCCTTCGCGTTCCGAATAGCCCTATCGATTTTTGGGTCAACGGTCAAGGTCACGGTGACCCAATTAATGACATTATTAGCTCACCTGGCCAGAATGGCCAAGTGAGCTTATGCTGTGGCGACCGTCCGGAGTCCGTCATCTGTCTGTCAACTTTTTCTTTAAGCGACTTCTCAAGAACCACAGGGCTGATTTCAATTATATTTAGCAGGAAGCATCCTTAGGATATAGAGATTCAAGTTTTTTCAAAGGAAGCCAATTGGCCAATTGGGCCGGCGGCCATCTTAGATTTTGTCCGATTTTTAGAAACGTCTTTAAAAATCTGAAAGCGCTTGTGGGACTGATGCAAACCTCTTCAAATATGATCTAGGGCAAGACCTGAACCAAGTTTGTTCAAAGGAACTTGATTGGTCAAATGCTTGGGCGGCCATCTTGGTTGACCTAGTTGTAGCGAAAACGACTTCTTCTCCAGAACCGCTGAAGGGATCGGGCCAAAATTTGGTAGATATGATTAGGGACGAAGGGCCATTAATGTTTGTTCAAGGGAAGTTGATCAGTCAACGAATATGGCCGCCATTAGCCAATCAAAATATAGCGTGTTTGGCGGCCATATTGGATTTTTTTATTTGATGGATTTTGATGCCGAAATTTGTTTTATATACGTGTTTTTGGGTAATCTGATCTCAAATTTGCAATTTTCAAAACTGTCAGATAAACGGTTTGGTGATCATCTTGGATCATTTTCCCGCCAAAAGCTCCCATACTAAAGCAATGGGAAATTATAAATGTTTTCTTTTTGAGAATTACTGGGCAGATTTCAATTATATTTTACAGGAGGCACCCTTAGGGCTTAGTGATTCAAGTTTGTTCAAAACGAAACCGATCGGTCAATTGGGCCGGTGGCCATCTTGGATTTTGGCCGATTTTTAGAAACGTCTTTAAAAAATCTTCTCCGAAACCGCTTGGGGGATTGATGCAAACCTCATGAAATATGATCTAGGGCAAGTGCTGAACCAAGTTTGTTCAAAGGAACATAATTGGTCAAATGGTTCGGCGCCTATCTTGGTTTTCCTAGTTGTAAGGAAAACAACTTCTCCAGAACCGCTAAACGGATAGGGCTGAAATTTGGTAGATATGATTAGGGACTAAGGGCCATTAAACTTTGTTCAAGGGAAGTTGATCAGTCAAAAAACATGGCCGCCATTGACCAAATTTATAGCGTGTTTAGCGGCCATATTGGATTTTTTTATTTGATGAATTTTGATGCCGAAATTGGTTTTATGTGTTTTTGGGTAGTCTGATCTCAAATTTACAGTTTTCGAAACTGTCGGTTAAATGGTTTGGCGGCCATCTTGGATCATTTTCCGGGCCAAAGCTCCCATACTAAAGCAATGGGAAATCTTTTGTTTTCTCGAGAGCTACTGTGCCGATTTCAATTATATTTGACAGGAAGCATCCTTAGGGAATAGAGATTCAAGTCTTTTTCAAAGGAAGACGATCGGCCAATTGGGCCGGTGGCCATCTTGGATTTCGGCTGATTTTTAGAAACATCTTTAAAAATCTCCGAAAGCGCTCGGGGGATTGATGCAAACCTCATGAAATATGATCTAGGGCAAGGGCTGAACGAAGCTTGTTCAAAGAAACGTGATTGGTCAAATGGTTCGGCGGCCATCTTGGTTGATCTAGTAACGAAAACGACCTCCAGAACCGCTGAAGGGATCGGGCCAAAATTTGGCAGATGTGATTATGGACTACGGGTCATTAAAGTTTGCTCAAGGACAGTTGATAGTCAAAAAACATGGCCGCCATGGGCCAATCAATATATAGCGGGTTTGGCATTCATATTTGATTTTTTTATTTGATGAATTTTGATGCCGAAATTGGTTTTATGTGTTTTTGGGTAGTCTGATCTCAAATTTGCAATTTTCGAAACTGTTGGCCAGCTTGGATTTTGTCTGATTTTTAGAAGCGTCTTTAAAAATCTCCGAAACTGCTTGGGGGATCGATGCAAACCTCATGAAATATGATCTAGGGCAAGAGCTGAGCCAAGTTTGTTCAAGGGGACTTGATTGGCCAAATGGTTGGGCAGCCATCTTTGATGGCCTGGTTTTCATGAAAGCTAACGTTGTCTCCAGAGCCGTTGAACAGATTGGGCCGAAATTTGGGAGATGTGATATTGATGACTAAGGGCCATAAAGGTTTGTTCAATGGAAGTTGATACATAAAGAAACATGGCCTCAGTTTTCTTGTTACAAGTCTGCTCAACTCATTAGAGTTATACTTATTGTTAATGACCATTCTAGTTGAAATGCCTATGGTCCAGGTGAGCGATACAGGCCCCTTGGGCCTCATGTGTTGCATTTCCAGATAATAACTCGAGTTCTATTGAAGAGATCTCTGCCAATTTTGGGCAGGAGGTTGTGCTAGGGGGATTGGGGGCATACTTTAGCAATTAGCCATCTCTGATGACTAGTCATGAATTAGCATAACAAGTACTATTGGTTGCAAACAGTATAAGGTAGTGTAATGCATATCTACATAGTGGTTTAACATGGAGCATCCGGGTGCCATTATGCTAGGAGTCATTCCACAATTTCTTAATGGAGGAATCCTGTTTTAGCTATGCCCTGACCATTATTAGTGAAGCTCCACCCTCACTTCACCCATGATGGGATCAATGAACACCCTGGCTATCAATTTCCAGAAAACTATACAGGTAAGCTGTTGAATATTTTGAAACTAATTTGACTGGAAGCGCCCAGTCAAATTAGTTTCAAAATATTTAACAGCATGTTTATTGAATAGTAAAGACACAGAATTCGTACAACCTGACAGACTATTAATTGTTTAAGATGGACTAAATCGAGTTTCATGGCGTAGTTGTTTATGACATCATGATTAACTGAGAAACTGGACTCCTCCATTCTCATACACATTTGTATTGTGCTGTCATCAGCGAGTGGCCCTAATGTGCAACCTATCTAAGGTCAAAGCTCCATCAGTTGTAGGGCTGACATTATATACAAAAACTAACATATAAGTTATTAACTTTCACTTATTATTGCAGTAATTATTTACTTATGATTCATGCCATTGAAGGCCGCTATGAGTATTGTGGTCACTTCCATCTGTCTGTCTGTCTGTCTGTCTGGTGTTTATCAACAGCATAGCTCTTGGATGCAAAATGATATTCATGTTGGATATGTGACATTCTGGGGCAGATGTTTGGCCATTAATGTAGTTTGGATAATAATGGTAGAAATTCATGTGGAGATAAAAACGAAGTTGACTACTGAGGGAGGTGTTACCATTTGTTAGCTCGCATGGCCAGAAAGGCCAAGGAAGCGTATAACATGGCAACCATCCATTATCCGTTTGTCTGTCAAGTTATTCTTTAAACGACTGCTCAAGAACCACTTGGCCGATTTCAATTATATTTAGCAAGAAGCATTCTTAGGGCATAGATATCCAAGTTTGTTCAAATGATGCCGAACTGCCAATGTGGTCGGTAGTCATCTTTGATTTTGGCTGATTTTTCGAAATATCTTTAAAATTCTTCTCCGAAACCTCTTCGGGGATTAGTTTGAAACTCATGAAGCGTCATCTAGGGCATGTGCTAAACCAAGTTTGTTCAAGGGAACTTGATTAGACAAATACTCAACGACCACCTTGGAGTCATGACAATGACTTCTTTCGAACAGCTAAAGGGATTGGGCTGAAATCTGGGAAGTATGATTAGGGCCATTTTAGTTTGTTCAAGAGTCAGTTTGTACATTAAAAACATTGCTACCATTAAAATTTAAAATATCTTCTCGCGAACAACTTGGTCGATTTTAACCAAATTTAGTAGGGTGCATCCTTGGTTGTGTTGGAATTCTGCCAAAACCTTGCGGTTCTACTTACAGCTGATGGCTTGTCTAGTTGAAATGCCTATGTTCCAGGTGATCCATCCAGCCCACCTTTTTTCATCTGCAGGGAGGGATGAAAAGAATGAGTGAGTAAGTGAGTGGCGCAATAACTAGAGTTCTACTGTAGCGATCTTCCAACAATCTTGGGTGGAAGATTGTCATTTTGTCTCAAATTTTCCTTGATTTTGTGGCCAAATGTCAAGATTTGGAGTTCTTAAATACCTATTTCTGACACAAAAGTTTCAGACTTTTGGTCTCAACAAGAGAACAAGCATCAGGCAGGACCAAAATGTCATTCATTTATAAGACTACATTGTTATTATACTATTTCTGACACATCTCGATTTTGAGCTTGCTCTATTCCATGGATGTATCTCTGATAGGAAAGAACTGGACAATGACTAATGTTAATAAGTCATGACTTTGGCAGGACTAATGATGTAAGGACAAGAATTTGCTTTTTTCTGCCTGTCAATATGGTGTGGCTGGGCGGCCACCGTCCCGTGCCTGTCCCTGTCTGAGGGGCCGGGTGGCTGGTTGTCATGCAAGTCCCCCTCTCCGCTCCGGGCTGAGACGTCAGTTGAGCAAGGTCGGTCTGCCAAGGCGGCGGCTGTCCACACCCGTGAGCCCTCCGGAACTACTCTCTGGTATCTGTCCTGGTCTCGGGGCTTGCGACGCCGTCCCCTTGATGCAAGGTTCGGGCTCCCCCCCCCCCCCCCACACAAACGATCAGCCGTCTTCCTGGAAATGTGCAGGTCCGGCCAGACATTTCCGACATGGCAGTATGCATGTGATCGACGCAACAAGAGAGCTGATTCTGAGTCAGGCACGTCAAAGTAGTATAAGTACTCCGAAAGGACAAGAGTGCATGTGACTATTTATGAATCCACGAAATGAAGCCATTGAACAGAGAAGAATAACAGTATCTGAGCTGCTTTCAATCCGCGTTCTTCGCTCAGAGAGTACAGTTTACTTTCGACAAACTTTGTTCTATGGCCACCCAGCTAAATATGAAGGGAGAAAGAGTGGTTTTGACGTTATCCTTGTTAGAACTGAAGGCTGTCAAGATAGTATCTCCCGTATATAGTTATGTGACCAACCAGCTAAATATGAAGGAAGAAAGAGTGGTTTTGATGTTCTCCCTGTTAGAACTGAAGGTTTTCAAGATAGTATCTGCCGTATATGTGAAGAAAAGAAAGACAACTGGTCAAAGTTAGTTGCAGGTAGACTTGCCTATGTTCAAGGCCTTAATGCAGCTCAGTGTTTCCCATCAGAGTTGCAGTGTCAACTTTAGGACTGGCAAGCAGATTCCGCAACAATATTTCTCTGATTCAGATAATAGTGCCAAAAAGCGAAAGCACGGTCGGTCAGATGAAACAGAAAGAAATGAAGCATTTATCATGGTTACCAAGTACTTACAGGAAAATGACAATGAACAGATAACCATGGCATAGCTAATAAAGGAATGGAGATTTTTATACAAAGTTCAGAATACAAGCCATACAGCATCATATACATGAAAATGCAATTAGAGAAACATTTCGACAATAGAATTTTAATTCTCGAGTTGAAGGGCAAGCCAAATGTCATGACATTTTGTAAAACTGCCGCATTGATTCACCACGAACTTTATCAGCAACAGAAGAAAGAAAATCCAGACACAGAGATACGTCAAATGATAGAGTCAGCTGCCCAACTTATCAAGAATGAAATTAAGTCTGTTGATACATTTAGCACTACATATCCATCGAGCGAACAAATGTCTTCACCTGAGGCGGCAATAAAGTTCATCCCACCATCGCCGCTTGCCTTACGAAAAATGTGTTTGTTGGACAAGACAGATGTAAAGCTGGCATCAATAGAAGCCATCATACAAGAAACCAGGCCAAGAATCATCCTAGCACCTTTGCAATTTGGCCTTGCAGCCGAAATGCACTATCACTTCGCCTCAAAGTTTATTGTAGACACGCTTCATAAACATGGATTCGGATGTTCATATGCCAAGGTCCAGAAATTCGAAAGAAGCGGAGCTTTGCTCAATGTAAAAAGTTACCTACACCCAGACCAGGACAATTTATTTAGCATGTGAGGGACAATGTATTGAGGCTCATAGCTTGACATCAACATCAGCGGCTACTCAGTATCACAGCCTTAGAGTGTACATCCAACTTCAGGCGTGGAAGGTTAACGCTGGACAAGGGCAGACAGACGAATGGGGATGGAGTTAGTGAGGGTAGGTTAGTCCCTATAGAAACGGACCTTTCACCTACGGAGGTGGTAAGATGCAATTGCAAAACAGGTTGCAACATGACTAGATGCACATTTTGACCGAAACTCATTGCTTTCCACCTGAAACAGTGACTTTCAAATATAATGTTTTCTAAAGGATCAATAGTGAACTAACAGTAGCGAGTTAATCGCTCTGCATCGGAGCCTATAGGGAATACTATACATACCGTTTACGAAACTATTTTGGTGTGCTTTTGTTATATTCGAGTATGCGGTATACCTGCACATACAGTTGGCACACGGCTGAGTGCCAAGCACCAGCTACGTCACTAATTGGTTCCAAGTTAAGTGCTCATAGATTTAGTAAATGCTTTTTCTCAAATAACACCGATTCATTTCCGTTTTTACCGGTGGTAGTGTATTTAATATTGTATGGCATTACCAATAATCATCGTTTGTGATTTCCCCTTTCCCTTCCTTTAATGCTACATTAATCTGCTCTGTGTGTTTGCGGATATGTGGCGCATGCACGTGCGTGCGTGTGTTCATGTTTAAGTGTTTCTGCTACTGATATGGAGTAAATTCAACCACAAGATTGTGCATCATTAAACAGAATATTTATCTGTCTGTATTTAGTAGCTGATAGCCTAAAACACGTGCGAACTGACATCTGCCTGATATTAGTGAGTGATAACCTAATTCTTGAAACTGTCAACATTGAAATGTGACGTTATTTGTAACCATGCTCTCTAAGTGTAACGACCAGAAATCCTTTATGGCATTTTAAAATTATTTTAATGGAAGATGTCAAATTAATCTTAAAATAAATATTCAGCATATTTCATCGTCTTTGCCTATTTGATGCTGCCTTATGTATCAATAGATCCAAGTTAAATTAATTTCAAAATATTCAACAGAATATTCCTTACATCATAAAAAAACATTCTTGTTGGTATGCTAGGCTGAGCTGTGGTGGATGTTCTACCACCTCTAGAGGATTGCCCCAGGAGAGCAGTAATGGCGGCAGTGTGTATATAGTGTTAGCAGGGAATTGAAACTATTGGATCGAAGTGAACAACGAGCAATAAGCATACATCCCGAATTGTGAAATGGTATTAGCAGAATCCCGAATTGTGAAATGGTATTAGCAGAATCCCGAATTGTGAAATGGTATTAGCAGAATCGCGAATTGTGAAATGGTATTAGCAGAATCGCGAATTGTGAAATGGTATTAGTAGAATCCCGAATTGTGAAATGGTATTAGCAGAATCGCGAATTGTGAAATGGTATTAGCAGAATCCCGAATTGTGAAATGGTATTAGCAGAATCCCGAATTGTGAAATGGTATTAGCAGAATCCCGAATTATGAAATGGTATTAGCAGAATCGCGAATTGTGAAATGGTATTAGCAGAATCGCGAATTGTGAAATGGTATTAGCAGAATCGCGAATTGTGAAATGCTATTAGCAAAAACCCGAATTGTGAAATGGTATTAGCAGAATCCCGAATTGTGAAATGCTATTAGCAGAAACCCGAATTGTGAAATGCTATTAGCAGAAACCCGAATTGTGAAATGCTATTAGCAGAAACCCGAATTGTGAAATGGTATTAGCAGAATCGCGAATTGTGAAATGGTATTAGCAGAATCGCGAATTGTGAAATGGTATTAGCAGAATCCCGAATTGTGAAATGGTATTAGCAGAATCCCGAATTGTGAAATGGTATTAGCAGAATCCAGAATTGTGAAATGGTATTAGCAGAATCCCGAATTGTGAAATGGTATTAGCAGAATCGCGAATTGTGAAATGGTATTAGCAGAATCGCGAATTGTGAAATGGTATTAGTAGAATCCCGAATTGTGAAATGGTATTAGCAGAATCGCGAATTGTGAAATGGTATTAGCAGAATCCCGAATTGTGAAATGGTATTAGCAGAATCCCAAATTGTGAAATGGTATTAGCAGAATCCCGAATTGTGAAATGGTATTAGCAGAATCGCGAATTGTGAAATGGTATTAGCAGAATCGCGAATTGTGAAATGGTATTAGCAGAATCGCGAATTGTGAAATGCTATTAGCAGAAACCCGAATTGTGAAATGGTATTAGCAGAATCCCGAATTGTGAAATGCTATTAGCAGAAACCCGAATTGTGAAATGCTATTAGCAGAAACCCGAATTGTGAAATGCTATTAGCAGAAACCCGAATTGTGAAATGGTATTAGCAGAATCGCGAATTGTGAAATGGTATTAGCAGAATCGCGAATTGTGAAATGGTATTAGCAGAATCCCGAATTGTGAAATGGTATTAGCAGAATCCCGAATTGTGAAATGGTATTAGCAGAATCCCGAATTGTGAAATGGTATTAGCAGAATCGCGAATTGTGAAATGGTATTAGCAGAATCGCGAATTGTGAAATGGTATTAGCAGAATCGCGAATTGTGAAATGCTATTAGCAGAAACCCGAATTGTGAAATGGTATTAGCAGAATCCCGAATTGTGAAATGCTATTAGCAGAAACCCGAATTGTGAAATGCTATTAGCAGAAACCCGAATTGTGAAATGCTATTAGCAGAAACCCGAATTGTGAAATGGTATTAGCAGAATCGCGAATTGTGAACTGGTATTAGCAGAATCGCGAATTGTGAAATGGTATTAGCAGAATCCCGAATTGTGAAATGCTATTAGCAGAAACCTGAATTATGAAATGGTATTAGCAGAAACCTGAATTGTGAAATGGTATTAGCAGAATCCCGAATTGTGAAATGCTATTAGCAGAAACCGAGGTGTTCTCTTCATTGTAGAGCTGCAACCTCCATTATTTGCATTATAAATTTTGGAAACTTATTTTACGGCTTTGGAATATCTAACATTTTTGCGGTTAACAGTTTTGTTTTAAAGTTTTTCATTTGTCACCAATTGATGCCTTTTCAGATTTCAATGACACTTAAAGACCCAATACCTAGTAAATCTCAAAATTTTAAAGTATGTGGATAAAACGGTTCTAGTGTGGAAATACCCGCACTTGAACAGCGTTTCTTATACACGCGACCACGTTATAGTAAAAAGGATACAAATTATGAATTTCACAAGTATTAAAATTGCAAACATAAACAGAAATTACAAATTTCACATAATGGCAGGGTATTTAGTAGGCCCGGGTGCTGTTGTGTTGTGTAATCATAGCGATGTCGACAACTGATAAATTCGTTTTGATTTTTGATAAATTAGTGTTGTTCAGCGCTCATCGCTGTTAGGCTTTGTTCTTTGAGGTTGCGCGGGGTGGGGGGGGGGGGGGGGCAGTGTGTGTTCGCGGCACGCTGGCGATACTATTTTCGGTGACTGTCTAGACACATTTAGGATTTTCTGAGTTCCTTCCAATCCGAGTGATCGGTAAACAAAGGTAAGAAACCGGTGCGGGCGTGTCTATTAATCCAGAGCAACAATAGCGTAACAAATATGGGTGACATAGTCAGAATTTGTGTAAAATAATTAGTATGCATTAATAGTATACTAAGCTCGTCACATTGCAATACAAATATTTAAAATTTCCAAAATTAATGTTAGCTTGGAGGTAATGCCTCTTTAACAGAGGTGTTCTATGCAATGTAGTGATAGAATCCACACATTTCGGATTTTTTTTTTAATTTTTGAATTTATTTCACGGTTTTGGATATTTGTAGCATTTTTCTGGTTAAAATTTTGTTTTATATTTCAAAGAAACATAACAGAGGTGTTTTCGACAATGTAGAGACACCATCTTCATCATTTCCAGTATACAATTTTTGGAGTTCTTTTAATTCTTTCACGATTTTTGTCTTAAGAATATTTGTGTTATTTTGTGGTTAAATTTTTTATTCGCTCAACTGGCTTGAAAGGCCATGTGAGCTTATGCCATGGCAACTCTCCGTCGTCTGGCTGTCATCTTTACATCAAGCTTTTCTTTAAATGGCCTCTCTCAAGAACCACTGGGCCAATTTCAATTATATTTGGCATGGATCCCTAGTGCATAGAGATCCAAATTTGTTCAAAGGAAGCTGATTGGCCAATTTGGCCGACGGCCATCTAGAATGTTGGCCGATTTTAAAGAAAGATCTCCGAAACCTCTTGGGGATCGATTTAAAACTTATGAAATATCATCTAGGGCAAGAGCTGAATCAAGTTGGTTCAAGGGAACTTGATTGGCCAAATAGTTCGACGGCCATCTTAGATGATCTAGTTTTCTCGAAAAAGATATCTACAGAACCGCTGAATGGATCAGGCTGAAATTTGGGAGATACGATTAAGGACTAAGGGTCATTAGAGTTTGCTCAAGGGAAGTTGATGCGTCATAAACATGACCGCCGTGAACCAACATTATTTGAGGGCTTTTGAACCCGAAATTGGTTTTATATATGTTGTTGGGTGTGCTAATTTCAAATTTCCACTTACGAACTGTCGGATAAACGGTTTGGCGGCCATCTTGGACCTTTTTCCCCGCCGGAAACTCCCATACTAAAGCAATGGGAAATTTACAATGTCTTCTCGAGAACCTCTCACCCGATTTCAATTATATTTGGCAAGAAGAATCCTTAGGGCATAGAGATCCAAGTTTGTTCAAAGGAAGGCGATGGGCCAATTTGACCAAAACGTCTTTAAAAATCCTCTCCGAAATGGCTTGGCGAATCGATTCAAAACTGATGAAACGTCATCTAGGGCAAGAGCTAAGCCAAGTTTGTTCAAGAGAACTTGATTGACGAAATGGTTCGGTGGCCATCTTGAATGACCTAGTTTTTGCAAAACCTACTCTCGAACCACTGAGCGGATCGGAGAGAAATTCGTGAGATATGATCAGGGAGTAAGCCCCATTTAAATTTGATCACGGGAAGTTGATACATAAAGAAACATGGCCACTGTGTTCTAGTTACAATTTTGGTCAACTCCTTAGAGGTCTACTTATAGCTGATGGCCTTTCTAGTTGAAGTGCCTATGTTCCAGGTGAACGATACAGGCCACAGGCCACTTGGCCCTCTTGTTAACGTTTCTCATTGTCCCTATTAATCAACAATGCATCTTCAGATTTCAATTTAAGGATTCAGCTATCTTGCAATATTATCTTGCTGAACTATTAGGAATTGGTGTGGGTGGGGTGGAAATGGGGTTGGATGAGGCTCATGTCAATCTGTGCGCTCATCATGACCCACCCCCCTCCATTTAAAAATAGTTGCTACCAGTAAGTATGTGTAAGTTGCAGTACTGTTGTTGTTGTTGTTGTTGTTGTTGTTGTTGTTGTTGTTGTTGTTGTTGTTGTTGTTGTTGTTGTTGTTGTTGTCGTCGTCGTCGACTGAGGATAATCCTCCAATAATTTGGAGCACCCGCAACAGTGGTAAAATGTTTTTACTAAAACTACTAGTAACCGAGAGGTCTAAGAGACAATAAGTAGATTAAAATAAAATAAAGTAGCATACATGGTTAAATGAACAAACAATAAAATACACATTGCATGATTAGAATAATATGCATTCAAATCAAACAAGCCTAGTACATGAATCAGGACTGGAGAGTATCGGAAACTATGACTGCGGGTTAGAAATGTATGTCCCGCCACAGGGCATACTGTAGCATAACCCTCTACTGTGGTTTTGAATGTTACACAGCAAAGTGTGATCATTGGGAAGAAGATCCGAGTCTGCCAGCACAGTACAGTCAGTGATACGTTTAGTTAGTAGCTTTAAATCAGAGGTCAACATTCCATAGTGACATATTTAATGCGGAAATAGTAATAGTACTATTATGATACACTTGAGTATACTGAAACTAATTTGCTTGGGAGCAATTGTTGCCAGTCATACAAATCTGCTTCAAAGTACTGAACAACTGTATTATTTATAACTTAGAATTTCATAACACTGGATTTGAAGGTTCCGGTCGGATGCGTTTGTATTTATTTGTATTTATAGGCCATTAAATTTGAATGAACAGCGGTCAAAATCTGTTCACACACAGACCTGAATAATCAGTATTTGTTTATCTTGGACTGCACCAAACTGATTTGCATATACTCCTAAGAGGATGTCGAAAGTGTTGCAAGGCAGGTACTCTGCAAAAGACTTAAACTACTTACCCTAGTAACTGCTTAGTATTGTGTATTTAGTAACTGTTACTTAAAACTTAGTAACTTTATAGTGTGTATAGTGTATCCAGATGAAATTCATTTTACACATAATGTGGTGCTCCTCTATGGGATGTATAGCCAGAGCTCAAGATATCAGAATAATGTATATATTGGAAGAAGTATAAAGTAATGAGAGGGTTAGAAAGTAACATGTGATGGAATCGGGGGGGGGGGGGGGGGACTGGTAGAGCGGCCACAGTCTAAAGACATCCTGGCATGAATCTATCCAGTGGAATTGGGATTTTGTCCGGGTGGGATTTTGTCCGAGCACTGGAACACCAAAGAAAATGCTGCTTATCCACCTTCAAAAATGTTAGCTGGCGCTACATGTCCATGGAAGACATGAGCATAATAGTACGATCATTCAGTGGAGCAAGGATAGACTAATGATATTGGTTGACGTAAATTAGAAGGT
>JAVVLW010001575.1:0-22000 GCA_034401795.1 Chaetoderma sp. LZ-2023a | reverse complement strand
CAGATGTGATGGCACGTGGAATTGACATCATTGATGTACAATGGGTCATTCAGTATAATCCTCCAACAGCACCTAAGTGAGTACAATAGTACCTTAAGCTTAAAATGTTTCGTCTTAGATATGTGAACAGGCTTTTAGTTTACAAAATTTGTTTAGCTTTGTGTTTAACACATCATTTTGTTTGCATAGTTATGATTATATAAATATGCGAACAAAATGATGTGTTAAGCCTAAAACAAATTTTGTGTACTACAAATACATACATACATACATACATACATACATACATACATACATACATATACACCTGTGCAAAAGTTAAGCACCAGCAAAAACAATAGAACGTAGAAACATGATGGTACAACTAGGCTGCCATACTTTTTGTCCCCGCGTTAGCTGACATAATTCCAAGTACGAAATGCACATGCATGCATGACTTCACGCCGCTTGATGTCCGTGCGTGGCGGGAAACAGCACACGTGTTCAATTATGTAAAAGTCCAGTTTGAGGTGTAGAACATTACATAACAGATTTAGGCGACAAGATTAGGAATTTTGTGTTCATGACCGTGGTTTATTTGTACAGAGAGAATTAGCTCTTGATTGTGAACCGCTATGGCAAGACGAAGGTTAAGTGATCGTGTGAAATGGCAAATCATAGGCATGCATACCACTGGTATGTCATGCAGAGAGATTGGCAGACAGCTGAACATTAACCATACTGTAATCAGTCGTTTGATTGCAAAACATGGGCAAACTAACGAGGTGAAGGACAGGCCTAGATCTGGAAGACCGAAGAAGACTACTGCCCGTGATGATCGAGCCCTAGTACGCCTTGTTAGGAGATATCCATTCACCAACAGCAGAGTGCTCAGCCAGCAATGGGAAACGCGCAATAGAGTGTCAATGTCTACCGTCAAAAGGAGACTGTATGCTGCTGGCATGAAAGCTAGGAGACCTGTCAGACGTCCTCTCCTCACTGCACACCACAAAGAGGAGCGTCTGAGGTGGTGCAACGAAAGAAGACACTGGAACATGAGATCCTGGAGACGGGTACACTGGTCCGATGAAAGTCGGTTCCTGCTTCATGCCACAGATGGTCGAACTCGTGTATGGAGGTCCAGACGCACGGCGTACGACCAACGTAACATCATGGAAGAAGTTCCATTTGGTGGAGGTTCCGTTATGATATGGGGGTGCATCTCACTTGATTGTAAGCTGGATCTGTTGACTGTACCTGGAACACTAAATGGACAAAGATATCAAGATTCCATACTGGATAGAGTTGTGGTCCCTCATTTTGTAAATCATGCACCTGGAACCCACCCTATATTCATGGATGACAACGCCCGACCACATCGTGCTAGAGCTGTGCATGAATACCTCCGCCAGAATGCCATCGAAACCCTACCATGGCCAGCAAGGAGCCCTGACATGAACCCTATTGAGCATATCTGGGACATTCTGGGAAACATGGTGAGAAGGAGGGATCCTCCTGTGCAGAACCTACAGGAATTAACAGACGCACTCCATCTTGAATGGCAACGAATACCACAATGGCGTATCAGTCGGTTGGTGACCAGCATGAGACGTCGTGTCCAGGCCGTCGTCCAGGCACAAGGTGGATATACCCGGTATTAATAATGACAGTCTCAAACTCGTGCACAGATGTTAAACTTCGTTTTCAGACACCATTAATGACAATCTAGCCACGTGTGTCAACTGTAGGGCAATAGTTGTCAGTTGTGTCAACGTAACCATATTCAGGCCTCGTTTTCAAGTTCAAACAAAAACATACAGTGTTTCCCCACCATCATAATCAGCATTCCTCTAGTTGCATTATTACCTCTTGCACTAAGATGGATGGGTACATAAATGTTTATGCTATTGCTTTCTTCATAGCACATGAATATACCCTCGCATGTGCGTAAAAATAGGGTGGTGCTTAACTTTTGCACAGGTGTATACATACATGCATGCAGCTTATTTGTCTCTTCTTTGTGATTATACATCACCATAATGTAGCACTAGTAAACCTAGCCAAACATTAGGCAAAACATTTGCCAATGGAAAGATTATTGGTCTGCCTCATTTCTCAAGCACTAATATCTGCTAGTCCCATAAACATTCTGCATTTATTTCAGCCAGTCATATCAGCGAAAAGCTTCAGAAAGTAATTTATTTTTGCTAATATGGCTGACGATTAGTTCCGTTTGTCTGTTTATTTGTCTGGTTGTTTTCATCGTCATCATCGGGTTCCATTAAATTTTGGTCTAGCTCTACATATTAGCTTATCTCAATATTGTTTCCTCCTTTTAGGACTATACCTGGACACATATATACCTATGTTATGTGGATGCAGCACTATGGCATGGAGCTCAAAGGTCAAGGTCACTGTAAATGTTTGCAAAATTTCTACTTATTTCAGGATTGGTTGACCCTACTGAAACTAAGCTTAGATACAGTGTTGGCTATCCTGTTGTGAATTAGGCATATTACCGTGAGGTTGCAATGTCGAAGGTCAAGGTCACTTGCCTCTTATGCGTATCAGCAATGAGGAGGATAATGGAGACATTTAATTTCGCTGAATTCTTGTTGGCTTTTAGTTTCTGCCCTGGATTGGAATGTGTAAGCATTCTACACTTTTACACAGAAGATGCAACATAAACATGGTTAGCATATATTGCCAGGATTTGTGTCAATATCCTGTTAATATACCACAGATTTCTCGTTTCTTTGTCTGTTGACAGGGTACATGTAGATGGACATATTGCTGTATGCAAGATTCCATCACTTATTTCATGTACCTTAAGTTTATAGGTTAGAAGCACTAGAAGTTAAGCCCATCTGAGCATAGTGCAGAAAATTAGAGAAGTTGCTTACACTACTACAGTGACCGGGTTAGAGGGTATTACGTCGACTATAAATTTATCATTTTCATGCGCACTAACCCGTTGAAGGGAAGGTGGGAGTGACTGAGATAAGATTGTTACGATGTTTGAACAATTTGCGTTAAACAAGAAATATTGTTGTGAAAAAATGAATACCATGGTACTGATGTACATTGAGCTATGTATCATCTTGCAAATCTAGGACTTGATTTTGTGAAAATAAAGAAGATGGATCCGATCTGTGACTTAGGTATCTGATGTCATAATCGAATTACTTAATCAATCACTTATTAGTTAACATCTCAATCAGAATGACATAGCTCCATTAGGAAAATAAAATATTCTGTCTCGAAAGTGTACACGTTCTTTGTTTTTAGCTCACCTGGCCTGAAAGGCCAAGTGAGCTTATGTCGTGGCGACCGTCCGTCGTGTGTCCGTCTGTCCATCCATCAACTTTTCCTTTAAAACGACTTCTCAAGAATCACTGGGCCGATTTCAATTATATTTGGCAGGAAGCATCCCTAGGGCATAGAGATTCAAGTTTGTTCAAATGACGCCAGCCAAAATAGCCGATTTTTAGAAGCACTAAAAAATCTCCGAAACCGCTGAAGGAATTGATTCAAAACTCATAACACATCATCTATTGCAACGGTAGACCCAAGTTTGTTCAAGGCAACCTGATTGGCCTATTTGCCTGGCGACCATCTTGGATGACCTAGTTTTTGCGAAAATGACTTCTTCCGAACCGCTGAAGGGATAGGTCTGAAATTTGGTAAATATGCATAGGGACTAAGGTCCATTCAACTTTGTTCAAGGGAAGTTCGTACGTTAAAAAACATGGCCACCATCAACCAATCAAAATTTAGCGTTTGTTGGTCATTGGCTTTTTTGTATTTGATGTATTTTGATGGTGAAAATTGCTTTATATATGCTTATCAGTGTGGCTAGTTCAAATATGCCACTTTCGAGACTATCGGATAAATGGTTTGGCTGCCATCTTGGTTTGTTTTCCCGCCATAGGCTCCCATAGTAAAGCAATGTGCCCATAGTAAAGCAATGGGGAATTCTTTAAACAACTTCTTCTCAAGAACCACGGGGACAATTTCAATTATATTTTGGAGGAAGCATTCACAGGGCATAGAGATCTAAGTTTGTTCAAACGAAGCGGATCGGTCAAAATCCAAGATGGCCGTCGGCCAAAATGGCTGATTTTTAGAAACACTAAAAATATCTTCTCTGAAACCGCTGGAGGAATTGATTCAAACCTCGTAACACATCATCTGTGGCAGTGGTAGACCCAAGTTTGTTCAAGGCAACCTGATTGGCCGATTTGCTTGGTGGCCATCTTGGATGACCTAGTTTTCGCGAAAACAACTAATTCTCCCCAACCGCTGAAGGGATAGAGCTGAAATTTTGTAAATATGCTTATGGACCAAGCGCCTTTCAAGTTTTTTCAAGGGAAGTTTGTTCGTTAAAAACCATGGCCGCCATCAAGCAATCAAAATTCAGCATTTCTAGGTCATATTAGCTTTTTTATATTTGATGTAGTTTGATGGAAGAAATTGCTTTATATATGCTAATCAGTGTGGCGAGTTCAAATATGCCACTTTCGAGACTGTTGAATAAACGGTTTGGCTGCCATCTTGGTTTGTTTTCCTGCCAAAGGCTCCCATAGTAAAGCAATGGGCCCATAGTAAAGCAACGGGGAATTCTTTAAATGAATTCTCAGGAATAACTGGGCCGATTTCAGTTATATTTGGGAGGAAGTATTCATAGGGAATAGAGATCTAAGTTTGTTCAAATGAACCCGATCGGCCAATTAGGCCAGCGGCCATCTTGGATTTAGGCTCATTTTAGGAAACGTCTTTAAAAATCTTCTCCGAAACGGCTTGGGGGATTGATGCAAACCTCATGAAATATGATTTATGGCAAGGGAACTTGATTGGTCAAATGGTTCGGTGGCCATCTTGGTTGACTTAGTTGTAGCGAAAATAACTTATTCTCCAGAAGCGCTGAAGGGATTGGGTCAAAATTTGGCAGATATGATTAGGGCCTAAGGGAGTTTGTTCAAGAGAAGTTGATCCATCAAAAAACATGGCCGCTGTGGGACAATCAAAATATAGCATGTTTGGTGGCCATATTGGATTTTTTTATTTCATGGACTTTGAGGCCGAAATTGGTTTTATGTGTTTTTGGGTATTCTGATCTCAAATTTGCAATTTTCAAAACTGTCAGATAAATGGTTTGCGGCCATCTTGTTGATAAAGAGCATTCTAGTTGAAATGCCTATTGTCCAGGTGAGCGATACAGGCCCTTTGGGCCTCTTGTTTATGATGTTACGATTTGATAAACATGCTTTTGAATATTTAGAAAATTTTTATAAGCAACAGCCCCCCCCCCCCCCCCATCAAATTAGTTTCAAAATATCCAGTGGCTTAGCTGAATAGTTGCCTTGAAATTTAGATTCTCTGAATTCAGGTTTCAAATTGATTCCAACACTCATAGAAGTAGGCAGATCTTAGCTAGAAATATCTTCCTTTATTCTAAATTCGCTGAAGCAATCAGCAAAGCTGTGGTAAAAGCCATGTTAAACTTAATTTACCACTGCAAATATTTGTCGTGGATGAAAATTACAGGCATATCTACTTAAATGTCATTTTATCACAAATTCAAGGTATTAATCATGATATCACATTAATGCAAGTTTCTACAATTCAATTATAATTGATGAAAGGTGAGCCAGTTCTACCACAGAATTTTTGTGCCATAGCAAATTTGTCCGAATTTCAAGGACTGCTTTATTAAGACTAGATGCAGTGCATCATTCTGAGCACTTGAAAAACTGTTGTTTCAAGGAAATTACCATGTTCTTTCCTCTGCTATCACATTATGCTATCCTTGTTGATACTAATCTTTCATCTTCATTTCAGTGATTTTATACATCGTTGTGGTCGTACAGCACGCATCAGCCACCTGGGTCATGCTCTTATGTTCTTATTGCCAACAGAAGAGGCATATGTACACTTCATCACTATTAACCAAAGGGTAGGATGAAATCATCGAACCAACTATGTATTGGCATTATTCACCTTTCCATTGTATCTATCGACCATCTGATGTCATATGGTGTCATAATTAACTAAGTGACGTGTGTGATTACGTCATAATCATTACGTCATGAATGATTCTATATAGTCCATCCATAGCACTTAATAATCCGACACGTATGAATTGTATGTCTACTATTTAATAAACATTCTGTTGAATATTTTGATACTAATTTGACTGGACGCTTTTGCTGCCTATTGTTACTGCCATAGGCAGCAATAGCACCCAGTCAAATTAGTTTCAAAATATTCAACAGCTTGTATGTATAGTTTTATGGAAATTGATAGTCGGGTAGTTCAGAGATCGATCGATCCCAACATGAAGGTGATGTCAGTGGAGCTTAGATTGAGATGGGCGAGGCATAGCTAAAAGAGGAAAGGTCCATTCACCTACGGTAGAGTTAAAAAGCATAATGATATTTACGCTGAACGGTCAAGGTAGTAGTGACAGAATTATTCTATTGAGTATTGTAGTGTATACATTACAATGAATAGTCTGTCAAAGATATCTATCAGCACTGAAGACAGCAGCTCGCTTGTCTTTGTATCTTTTCATCTTCTTTTTGCCATTGATGAAAATGTTTTGGTATTCATATGTGGCAAGGCTTCTCAGAAATATTCTCATTGATGTCGAGGTGTTTGGTGCATGTGGTGTGTGTGTGTGTGTGTGTGTGTGTGTGTGTGTGTGTGTGTGTGTGTGTGTGTGTGTGTGTGTGTGTGTGTGTGTGTGTGTGTGTGTGTGTGTGTGTGTGTGTGTGTGTGTGTGTGTGTGTGTGTGTGTGTGTGTGTGTGTGTGTGTGTGTGTGTGTGTGTGTGTGTGTGTGTGTGTGTGTGTGTGTGTGTGTGTGTGTGTGTGTGTGTGTGTGTCAGAATGGCACAGTTGGTGGAATTCAACTACATTTAATATGTGACTCACTCATATGATTGTGGATTGTGTGGTGATGTTTACATTAGGCTCCGCCCTCAGGGTGGCGTGGGGGTGGGCCGGAAAATTGGCAGAAGCATGGGGATTTGCGATGGTGTGCCATCGACTGCACATGTTAGTTTATTATTTGCCATGGATGCCATCTTTGTGATAGCTCTTGAGTTTATCTCTATCTCTTCGCAGGTGTATCTAGAAAGAATGTCTAAAGCTGAGAATGTGAATAACTACTTACCACAGATACAGCGCCTCTCTCTCAAAGACAGGTAGCACAATATTTAATCAGTCTCACTAATCATTTCCAGTCCATTCTACTCTAACAGACACATGGCATAAGCAATCATCATGCTTTCCCCCAGATCAATATCTTATAATAAATGCACTCTTAATAAATCACCTCTCTAACGCAACCAGGGAACACATTTGCTCTTGGTTGTTAAAGCTTAATTTATATTTTATGAGTGACTACCATTTCACTACCTGGATATTAATGTAAATTATTATTTAAGGTTTCAAATACCATTACTTGGTAAATGGATTCCAAGCAGCTTGGTTCCATTGTCCAGTGGGCAGAATTACTTTAATTAATAAAATAGCAATTAAAATATGACACAATTTTGTAAAGATAAAAAACTATTAACATTGTCATCGATGAGACAACGGCAGCTTCCAGTCAAATTGTTTTCAAATTATTCATATTGAGCTCTGCGTTTGAAATCAGATCCTGGGATTTCGGTAATGAAATGTATTAATAATATGGTTATTGTTTGCATCATAGCCTGCTATAGTTATCTGCACACATCATCGTGTATCAATTGACCAGTTTTTAAACTGATATCTATGCATGTAATGGTATTATTACGAGTAATTTTTGTGTATGCATGTATTATGTAAAGATTCACTTGCATGCTTATTACCTATTGTATTTAAATTTCAGGGGTATGTATGAGAAAGGTATGAAAGCATTTGTATCATATGTACAGAGCTACTCCAAGCATGTGTGCAAATACTTATTCAAAATGAAAGGTAAGTCAATAATGTTATAGTAGCCACATACAACAAAAAATGATACAATTCTTTAATCCTTTGAATAGTCCAGATTGGTTAAGTAAATTGCTATTTTTGCTAAGCGAATATCTGTTTGCAGGCCAAGAGGTGACTATCTTTGAAAATTTATCGAGCCAGCCATTCCAGTGATACATTTTCAAAAGTAGTCCTCTTTTGGCCTTTCAAATGAGCTTCTGCATGCACATTGCAGAAGCCAGTCATGGTCAGCTTGACCATGGTCAGCTTGACCATTAAAGCGTTAATTCTTAAAGATAATTATTCACAGCTAATTGTTTTCTTGCTTTATCAATTATCAATAATTGCATACAGAATTATATTATCTATAATTTGTGTTTTTATTAATAATACTTGTGTAGTTGTAGCGTGAATGTGTGAGAATGTTGATTGTTTGACAGTCTGACGACTGACTGCCTCATTATCACATGGAGAACAACAATAAAGCATGTCTCAAGATGCTCACTGTTGGCTGCACGTTTAGCCATTTAACCATCAGAATTTTTCATAGAACATGACACCATTGTCCATTTGCAGCCCAAGAGCAGACTACTTTTGAAAATTTACCATTGAAATGACTGGCTCGGTTATTGAGCCAGTCATTCCAGCGGTAAATTTTCAAAAATAGTCTGCTCTTGGGCTGCAAATGGACATTTATCAAAACCACTGCAGAAGCCATTTTTGGCTGATATGATGTTTAACGGGATAATGTTCAAGACTGGTCAAGAAAATTAGCACACCATATTTGCATAACGCATGGCTATTTGCAGGCCAAGAGAAAACGTTTTAATTTGAACCCTAATTGAATGATTGGGTCGGTCCAGTTATTTTACTGATAAATTTTCAGGTTTTCTCTTGTCCTGCAAATGGACATCATTCAAGACCACTACAAAAGCTGCTTTGGCCGGGTTCACCATTAAAGGGCGACACTGATTGCTATCATCTTTCCGCAAGCTTTTCTTAGGCTCTGTGCCATATATGAAACAAAAACATCCACTTGAATGATATTCGCCATTACACACCAGATACCAAGTACTTTGCAACGTGAAATCCCAGCCAATGCCCGTAGATTAACCCTTGCATCGATGAATTCCCCATATCTCAATTTCAAGACAAAAATACAGGAAAGCTGTTGAATATTTTGAAATTAATATGATTTGAAGATGTTGCTGCCGAAGGCAGAAATGACTTCAGGTCATATTAAGTTTAAAATAGTCTACAGAATATGGTATGAATCGGATGGAAATTACTTTCTCAGGGATTTGTCAGTGAAAGTGTTAGATACATCTCTAGGCGAGTGTTTCAGTGATAAGATTTACTAGCTTATCATCACCTGTTAACAAATACTCACTGCATAAATGTAGGGCCTGTACTTAGCCACAGAACACACTCAAATTTCCGTTGTGAGAGAATATGTCTTGTAAACAGATCCTGTGTCTCAGAAATGTGTCATTGTGCTAGAATAGATGCACTGAATATTATCATGGAATCAGGTAATCACTTAAAATAGGTGAGGTAGTCGTTTAAGACAGTTTAAGCTTTATTGTGATATGATTTCTTGCAGATTTAGATTTTGGAAAGATGGCAACTGGATTTGGATTGATTAAAATGCCCAGGATGCCAGAGTTAAAAGGAACAAAACAACAGGGTTTTACTCCAGTAGATATCGATGTGAACACGATACCTTATAAGTATATATACATAGTTTTAACAATTTTTCAATCAGGAACCCCAGAAATTAGTCTTATGCTAATTATTGACAGAGTCGGTGCTTAACCGTAATGATAATTGTGTGTTTTATGTTTTATAATTATATCATAACATACATTTGTTTTTGTTGCAAATTTCTTAGTAAAAGAAAAAGCGTTCTTTATTTAGCAAAATAGACATGCAACATAGCATAGCTTCTGGTGTGTTGTGGTTTGGTGGGAAATGAATCCATGTCATAGATGGGATGGACGCCACTGCTTATTAAGCATGTGGCTTGAAAATCATCTAATTGCATATAGAAAGGAAGGAGACAAACATTTTCAATGGGCAGATTATCTTGTCATTATGTTTCTGGTACAGAATCTTGTTTTTGTCCCGAGATTCATTTCTGGGTTATGACTTTAAAATCCCAATGTGTCATTCATTTTGATACATCAATATGAAAAGACCTTGATTGGGAGCATCATTTGAAATAAAACCTATTAATATTTACCATGTGACAAAACAATTGATAAGCATCTGTTGAAAGGACATGATGATGCCCTATATGGAGATATCTTGTACATCGGCACAAATTTCATCTGCATATCATATTAAAACCAAAGGATTTACGCATATCTGGTAAGATGAGTGACCAGACAAGAGGGATTGGTAAATGGATGGACAGAGACTACTTCCAAGCACAATAATCAACATACTCAAAAAGAACTGAAATCATCCTAGATGTTTTAGGGCCAGGTTCGTGCATATTTTTGGTTAATGACTCCCCTTTTTATACCATACCCATGAGTTTTGCGGGGTATTATGTAATGGCGCCGTGCGTCCGGGCGGGCTGCAGAGTGATTTCCGGATGATAACTCCATTACTATTTGTTGGATCGCATTGAAACTTCATAGGATGGTTGGACTATGTCTTGGAAAGAAACATCAAAGTCGACGATGATCCGAAATCCAAGATGGCCGCCAGGCACAGGCAGCCATCTTGAAAATTGGTTTCCGGATGATAACTCCATTTTCACTTCAAGAGTATACTTACCTCCCTAATACTCTTTGATATTGCTAAATATCGGCTTACACTTAATAAAACACTCAGATTTAAAAAGAAAGGTGCCCCTTATGGGAAGGTAGTCAGAAGTCAGTCAGGCGGATGCCAGCCCCACCACCGCGCATGCGCCGACTAGTACTTCCTCTTTGCTAATTTATTGGCAGAGGGATCACACATGTTTCATGCTTAAAGCTTTTCTGAGCTGTCTAAGTCGTTTAATTAATATATTAGAAGTGTTTTATCAACCTGGAGTGATGGCAGATCGGATTAATTCGCCGGAGGAGCGCCCAGGACCTAGCCATCAGGTGACTTCCAGTATATTTTAGCGAGTTTATCCCATTGTAATGTGTTTCCGGGACTCACGTTTATCATGATAAGCGCCTAAAATAATTAGTTTATTTCAAAATGGCGCTATGAAATGCTAATCTCTCTTTGTGTTTATGTCCACAGGTATCTACCTTCGGTTGTTTAGGACATCACATTGACAGAGAGTTGGTTTTTCTCTCCACCAAGGTTCCATTTCCTACTAACATTGTTAGGTTTTCTAACCAAAACTTATGCCCAGTGAGTTGGAGGCTTCGGATGAAGGTCTTCTCACTTTGCCCTCTTGGTCCACTTCCTTCCCCCTAAGGTGGAGAGAGTTAAGAGGTCATAATGTTGGTGGAGCGTCCGGTTCATCAGATCAGGTGGTTTGTCTATGCTAAAGACTCGGGTACTCTAGTTATGATATGAGGCTTTTCAATTATATATGAAAATATCTATAAAATCTTACTGCCATTTATCACTGTTTATCTGATGTTTGTATAGTCTGTATAAACTATCCTGTCTAGTTAGGATGTTCTGGATATGATTACAATTCGTCCGTACACCTGGAGGTTTTGTTTCGGATCGATTTAACTTCTTATTCTTGAAGTTATGACTTCATAATCAGCCTTGCGCCTTACTGTCAGTTATAAGTTTTGTCCAACGCTGTCTTTATGGCCCCTTCCTCCTTGTTTATTTCATGTTGAGTTTTAATTCAATATCTGTAATACTCATTGTCTTCATCCTCTGGTGTGTTTCAGAGGCCTGGTCCTTCATGTGGTAGGATGGATAAGTTCTTCCCCCATTTATGCTTCCAGTGCAGCCCATGTGGGCCATTGCTTAAATGTGAGATCTGTAAAAAGTGGGGGGGGGGGAGCTAATGTCTGAATTTCTATCATTGCAGACCAGGGAGAAGGCTCCAGAGGAGGAGAGGAAACTTAAGAAAGAGGCTTCTGGTAAGAAGGGTAAGAGGAAGGCCTCGTCCGCTATGGATATGGAGGCCTTCCGTATTGAGATGATGGGAGAGATAAAGAGGACAATTAAAGATTTGGTCCCAGAGTTGCTTCGTGGCATGCTTCCTAGTCCAAATCTTTCGTTGTCCTCTTCATCTGCTCCGGAGCAGATAATCCCCGCCTCTGAATCGGTACTATTTAGGGACCTATCGGTTTTCGACAATGATTCAGAGGTGGCCCTAATAGAGGGTGAAATCCATGGTAAAAACACTGGCAGCAGGCTTGCCGCGCCGGTTGTTCGTGGTCAGGTGTCGCTGGAACCTGCCTGCTTATCAGGCCAGGATTTTCCGCACCCTGCAGGTACCAGTTCCTCCTATGGTACCTCTCCTGGCCAGTCCGGGTTAGCATTCTTTGCTAACCTGGAGTCTAATCTTTCTGGCCAGAAAGAAGAGGATTATCTGCTGGGTTTTCCTTCTGGCGCCGTGGCCCTCACGGGGAACACGGGCGACATTGTCCACGGTACTACTCACGCAGGAGTAACGTTCACGGCGCAGAAGGTAGCCCGGGCTGGATCTGATGACCAATTTTACCGCATACCTCGGCTTGCCGATGGTGTAGCAGCTGCTGGCCAGGGCCGTGGTGTGGCGAAATTTTCCCCACGCAATACCACGGCGCCTGCTCCTGGTCAAGCCAGTCAGTTTGGCATGCCTGTGCTTTCAGGCCCGCATGCTTTCTCTGGCTTGCCAGGCGTATCAGTTCCTCCAGCCACATACACACCTGTGATTGCTCAGGAGGATGACGAAGGCCCTCCTCTTGTAGAGCATTCACAGGTGGCCACGGAGGAAGACTGGTCTGACGCTTGTCAGTGGCTAATCAACTTCAGGCCAGATCTTGCCGTGCATCAGTCGGCCAGTCAACGGGACCAGCGCCCGTGGCTGGCAGGAAAGCCGCCTGTTACCGCTATTCCATCTTTGCCGTTAGCTGATCATATTGTTGATATGTTCACTGCGGCGGAGACGTCCATTAAGGCACATGGACGTTTAGCGAAGGCCCCCCGCGAAGTGGCAAAGCGGTGCCGTATTACAGCTGATCAATATCAGCTATACGGTGTAGTACCGAAGCCAAGCACGGATGACCATGCTGCGCTGGGTGAAGATACGCGGCCAGGTTCCCGGTCTGACACGGGAGCACTGTGTTCGAACGTTTTGCATTCGGCTAACACCGCGTTACGTGATGCGGAAGAGAGTTCGAGGGCGGCTATTTCAGCGCTTTCGCATGTCTCACAGTTGTTACAAGGGGTAGTAACGGCATCCGCATTACGTCAGCCTAGTCCGGTGACTGTCCAGAGAGCCATCCAAGATGGAATTAACTTGGCTTTGGACTGTTTAACCCGGTCTGTAACCAGGAGTGTCCGGGCGAGGCGCACGTTTGCTCTTGACAGCTTGTGCCCGTCCCAGGATTTGTATAATAGGCTGCTGCGTACGTCTATGACAGGTCCTGGTCTTTTTGGAGGTGAGGGATGTAAGCATCTCCAGGAGACGGTTACCCTGGTCAATAACCAGAGGGCATTACGTGAGCAATTTGAAGTGCTCAGTAGAGAGCGTGTTCGCGCAGCTCCCCCTGTGTATCATCCCATGCGGGCTCAAGGTGGCGGTGGCCAGGTCAGAGGCCAGCCACCGGCGCAGCGTCGGCAACGGCCGCGTGCACTTCGGCCAGCAGCGAGGGGGGCGCAGGCTCCTCCGGCGCAGGCAGCCACCCGCACACCATGGTGCGTGCGGTGCGGGCCGTGGTGCACGAGGATCTGGTCGTGGTAATTGTACCTGACAGGGTGATTACCACAGTAACAGCTACCCCAGTGCATCTGCACCAGGAGACAGTGCCACTCTTGCGCTTCTTATGTCCACCTCTCTCCCTAGGTGGACCAGTGGGAGGCCGATTGGCCAACCACATGCAAGAGTGGCAACGGTTGACTCAGGACCGTTTAGTCTTGCGATGGCTTTCAGTCGGGTATCATCCCGACTGGATAACAGGCCCACCATCACGACTGTCTCTGGTGCCGGTCTGGACTCAAATTCCAAGAGATCCAGATCAGCGGTTGTGTATAGAGGAGGAAATAAATTCCCTCATACTCAAGGAAGCAATTCAGCCGGCGCAAAATTGCCCCGGGCTTCTATTCAACCGTGTTCTTGGTAACGAAAAGCACTGGAGGGTGGAGACCAATTCTCAACCTCAAGCCATTGAACAAGTTCATAGACACACCCAGTTTCAAGATGGAAACTGTGAGATCTGTGTTGGAAGGGTTGGAGAAGGGAATGTGGACAGCTTCAATAGATTTGAAGGATGCTTATTTCCACATTCCAATAGCGAGGAGTTTCCGTCGCTTCCTGAGATTTGCATTCCAGGGCAGAATTCAGGGTGTTACCCTTCAGAATTTCTACGGCTCCTCGGGTCTTCACCAGGGTGGTTCTTGCGATAACAGCATACCTCCGCAGGAGAAGCATAGCAGTCCACACGTACATAGACGACTGGCTTTTAAAAGCACACAACCAGGAAAGTTTATCAGCAAATCTGGAGATAGTTTTGAAAACTCTCACAGATTTAGGCTGGATAATAAATTTTCAAAAATCAGAGCTGACTCCATCTCAGAAGTTTGTTTACCTGGGAATGTTCTTCGATCTGGAGATAGGATATATTTATCCTACTCAGGAGAGGGTACAGATACTCATCTCAGTAATACAGTCAGTGTGCAACAGTCGTCATGTCCTGGCACGGGTTTATCTGAGAAGGCTGGGATTGATGGTTTCTTTGGAATCTTACGCAGGCGGCCGATCCAGTTATTTCTCATGACACAATGGACCCAGAGTACAGGTTCACTGGAATCGAGCGTGTCAGGGGTGGAGCCTCTAGTTCATCACCTTCAATGGTGGTTTGAAGACAGAGAATCTCCTGGCGGGGGTAATGTTAACCCCTCCTCACCCTCAGTTAACGATCTATACAGATGCATCGATGGAGGGGTGGGGAGCTTGCCTGGAAGAATCCACGAGATCAGGGCTTTGGAATCTGGAACAGTCAAAGGAACATATCAATCTACTGGAATTACGAGCAGTAGTCCTGGGCCTGGAACATTTCTTACAGAAAGTTCAGGGCAAGAGTGTTCTAATTCGATCAGACAACTCCACAGTAGTGACTTACATAAACCGCCAGGCGGAACGAAGTCGCCCAGTCTCTGTATGATGACTTGGAAACTGCGTTGTTGGTGCCTGGATCACAGGATTACCTTGAAGGCAGTTCATATTACGGGAAGGTTAAATCTGTTAGCAGACTCATTGAGCCGAAGGATGAGTGTTTTACCTACGGAATGGCAACTAAATCAATGTGTGGCGGATCGTCTGTTCGACCACTGGGGGAAACCCAACATAGATTTATTCGCAACGAAGAAGAATGCGAAGATGACGACGTACGTCTCTCCGATTCCAGATCCAAGCGCTTTCGCAATAGATGCGTTAGCTATCAGCTGGGTGGGAATGTATGCATACACATTCCCTCCAGCAATCCTGGTTCCAAAGATTCTTCAGAAAATCAGACAGGAGGGGTTCCAAGTGCTTCTGATCGCCCCAAATTGGCCAAGCCGATCATGGTATACGGATCTGCTGGACCTTCTGGTCTGCAATCCGGTTCCTCTGCCTCTGATGGACAATATTATCTTCCAGGGCAAGAACCTTCACAACAATCCGTCAATGTTCCAATTGACTGCTTGACTGTTGTCAAGGAATCTAGAATTAAGGAGGGCTTTTCTGAGCAAGCAGCCATGTTCATGGCTAAAGCCAGGAGGGGGTCAACCTCCAGAGCATATAATTATAAAATCAACAGATTTGCAGAATGATGCTCAAAAAGATGTATTAATCCAATGGATTCATCTATTCAGGTAGTAGCCGATTTCCTCTGTCACCTGTATGATGCCTCTAGCCTCAAGCCTAACTCTATTGCTGGCTATAAGTCAGTTTTAATGACAGTTATCCCTTGCTTGGCTAATAGGGGAAGTGATGAAGTAAATACATTAAATACTTTAATCAAAGGCATGGGCAATCTAAGACCAAGGAATCCCCCAGTGATTCCGTCTTGGAGTTTATCACTAGTGTTTCAGGTGCTAGCTGATAGGCCGTTTGAACCACTAAGCTCCATTTCTATGAAAATGTTAACTCTTAAAACTGTATTTTCAATTGCTGCGGCCTCGGCTAGGCGTAGGAGTGAGATTCATGCCTTGTCAGCCGAGGCAGACCGTTTTGTGGTAACAGGAGAAGGCCTTAGGCTTCTTTCTACCCAGGATAAATTTCATGGCGAAAAACCAGTCTGAAATATCCGGGTCAACCGATAATTTTACCAGCTTTGACTAGGTTTGATCCTAATTCAAAACTATGGTGTCCAGTCCGAGCATTAATCTGGTACAAACAACGTACTCAAAATTGGCGGACGGACCCAACAGCGTTATGGTTGTCGTATATTGAACCCCACGGCAGGGCGTCAAAGGACACCATTTCCAGGTGGATTGTAGAGTGTATTATTAATATGGTGATGGTACGTGTTTTATGTGGTTCATTATTGAGAGTATACGAAAATGTAGCCTTTTCGTTTAATGTCCTATAGTACATGGCACTTGTACGTAGAGAGCGTGTGGGACATTGAGGTCATTCAGTCTGCCTGCCAAGAGGGGGTGGGGGGGGGGGGCGCTTATGACTTTTGGTCATCTCTCAGCCATCGGTTTGTGTTAGCCGATGTTTTCCTATCTATTCCTGATTGTGTTTCCACACAATTTCAGAAGTTTAAGTGCCTTAATCGCAGAAAAGCGCATAGGGAAGAGCTGGTCTTTTGACCTCGCCTCCCTCCCGCCGAATTCACTGACGAATTCTGGCAATATCAAAGAGTATTAGGGAGGTAAGTATACTCTTGAAGTGTAATAAACGAAATCACGGATTTCTTTTTTCACGAGGGAGTTGATACTTACCTCCCTAATACGGACCCGGTCTCTCCGCCCCACTGAGGCTCGGTCTTCAGGATCTTATTATGTTGCATGTGTGTCAGCCAATAAATTAGTCAGAGGAAGTACTAGTCGGCGCATGCACGGTGGTGGGGCTGGCATCCGCCTGACTGACTTCTGACTACTTGCCCATAAGGGGCCCCTTTCTTTTTAAATCTGAGTGGTTTATTAAGTGAAATCCGATATTTGGCAATATCAAAGAGTATTAGGGAGGTAAGTATCAACTCTCGTGAAAAAAGAAATCCGTGATTTCGTTTATACTGTTTGTCGGATCGCATTGAATCATCATAGGGTGGTTGGACTCTGTCTGGGGAAGAAACATCGAAATCGACAATGAACCAAAATTCAAGATGGCAACCAGCCACAGGCGGCCATCTTGAAAATTGGTTTCCGGATGATAACTCCGTTACCGTTTATCGAATCCACTGGTGGCCATCTTGAAAATTGGTTTCTGAATGATAACTCTGTTACCATTTATCGGATTGCTTTGAAACTTCATAGAGCGGTTGGACTCGGTCTGAGGAAGAAACCTTTCGAAATCGACACTGATCCGAAATCCAAGATGGCCACCAGCCACCGGCGGCCATCTTGAAAATTGGTTTCCGGATGATAACTCCGTTATCATTTATCGAATCGCTTTGAAACTTAATGAAGTGGTTGGACTAGGTTTCATGGAATAAACCTATCGAAATCAACGATGATCTGAAATCCAAGATGGCTGCCAGCCACTGGTGGCCATCTTGAAAATTGGTTTCCGAATAATAACTCTGTTACCGTTTATCGGAGCGCTTTGCAACTTCATAGGGTGGTTGGACTGCGTCTGGAGAAAAAACCTATCGAAATTGACGATGAGCCGAGCTCCAAGATGGCCATCAGCCACAGGCTGCCATCTTGAAAGTTAGTTCCTGGATGATATCTCCGTTACCATTTATCGAATCACTTCCTAGGGTCGTTGGAATATGTCTGGTGAAGAAACTTATACAAATTTACGATAATCCGTAATCCAATATGGCCACGAGTCAGCGGCAGCCATGTTGATAATTGGTTTCCGGATGATACCTCCTTGACCGTTTAATGGATCGCTTTGACACTTCATAAGGATGACTGGTCTGATGGGTCTGAGGAAGAAATAAATATTTTCTGAAAGCTCTCACTCATTGGTTTGTCATCATGGCAGGGTATTATGCGCCGTTTGCGGAGCTCATGTTGGATCATGCAATATAAAAAGATTCCACAACTATGATCTACCTGAAGTAACGCTGTAATAATAGTATCATGTCACAGTGTCATTATGTCATAAACAAATTGCTAACCTATATATTGTTTTGCTCAGCATTTCATGTATTTTGTGTAATTAGTGTGATAAACACACTGTTCCAACGATGTTCAAGGGGATATAGGAATGTACCCATTCGTACGTACGTAACATTTGGTTTCTGGACAATAACTTCTGTTTGCCAACACTGATTTGAACCAGGTCACGTTCGAATTGCATCAATTTGTGACAAATTTACCTGTAGTTGTCTCCCTTGAAAAATATAAACGTTAATTTGACAGTTTCCAGGCAATAACTTTTGTTATACTAAACAGTTTTGAGCCCAATTCGGAACATAGCGTAATACTACTGAGGTGTTAATACTACCAAGCCGGATGTCAAGTTTGTGTTCCATTACCTTTCGACAATATTTGCCAGAGTTATCACCCTTGAAAAATACAAACCTAATTTAGCCATTTCCAGCCATTAACTCAGGCTAGATTAAAGCGATTCGAACCGAATTAGGATTAAAGCTTAATACTACAGAGCCAGATGTCAGTTTCATGTTCATTAATTTTCATCAAGGTTTACCAGAGTTATCCCCCTTGAAAAATACAAACTTCATTAATTTGTCTGTTTCCGCGCAGTAACTCATGCTAGACTAAATGGATTTGAACCAAATTCAGAATTTAGATTAATATTATTAGGACAGTCATGCAAGCTCCTGGTTTGTTAGTTTCCATCTATATCTGCCCTTGAACACTACAAACTTAATTTGACCTCATTCTCTTACAACAAACACTAATGCAAGCGCATATATCAGTT
The DNA here is from genome assembly GCA_034401795.1 of Chaetoderma sp. LZ-2023a. NCBI lineage: Eukaryota > Metazoa > Mollusca > Caudofoveata > Chaetodermatida > Chaetodermatidae > Chaetoderma > Chaetoderma sp. LZ-2023a. Next base: position 2,894 of record JAVVLW010001575.1, on the reverse strand, counting down.
ATAGGGAGCAGGCACGTGAATTGCCCAGATTCCTTACATGGCATTTCAATAAAAGCGTGAATTGAGGGGAGAGGTATTGCTTGCAATGCCTTGTTTTCTTAGTCTTGCATTAGGTTTTTAATAAATCGCTTCTCATATTTTTCTTTGTAATTAACTTAACAAGAGCTCCGGATCTGAGTGACAACTTCGCACCGCTTGTTCATTGAAAGCTTAAAAATACTTTTCATCTTCAGCAAAGATTAAGTGATATGTGTAAGCACACCAATATTATATACTTCATAGCATAGGAAAATGACAAGGAAGTCTGTCCATATTTTGTAGAGAAAAAAGTTTGGCCGTGCAGAGAGCAAAGGACCAACAAGCTGGAAAGAAGAAGTACAAACCAAAGGTGAGTATTAGAAGATTAGCCCTTGTATGACGTTTATATCGTGCTATCAGTACTGTCAGTCGTAATAGCTGACAATTGAATCATACTGTCGGCAAGCTTGGAAAATTCCTGACAGAATTTAGGCATTCAGAGTGCAATCCCGCATCCACAAACGGGTGCATGACAATGATGACTAATTTTAGTTTTAGTCAGATGTTCAAAATCACAATGTTTTTCTGTTTAGATAAGGATTATTAAACTGAAAGTATGATAAATGAATATACTGATCTGTTTACTAGCAATTGGGGATTGTGATTTCACTTCAGGAGATATACTTACCTCCCTAACACTATGATATTTCCTAAATATTGACCTTCACTCAATAATCCCAGATTTAAAAAGAAAGGTGCCCCTACTGGGCAGGTAGACAGGTGACAGTCTGCCGGATGCAGCCCCAACCTTGTGCATGCGCAGACTGACACTGCTTCATTCTTAGCTATTGGCCTAAACCACATGCTTGTTAAATTGTGCTTAGAGGTGTTGGACATGTCTGAACATCATAATCCACCTGAGACTGTTGCAGGACCAAGTTATCAGGTGATTTCTAGTACAATTTTCATCTTAATTACGTCTTAATTACGAGGTGTTACCTATTTCCATGACTGTATAGACGTGATAGGCGCCCAGAAAACTGGTGCATTATTATCTGGCGCCATGAAATACTAATCTCGGTGTTTGTGTCCACAGGCTCCTGTCAGGAGCTTTGTACACATCTAAGAGGGTTTGTCTCCACCTTTTCCATATAAAATATTAGGAAAAGACTATGCCCAGGGTGATATAAGCACCCATAAGGGCGAGCTTGTCATTCTGCCCTCTGGTCCCACCCCTCCCTTTATAAGTAAGTGAGAGGTGAAGAGGAGTGGTTCGTCTGGTGGAGTTTCCAAGAGAAGGACGTGGTAGTATGGCTTTGCTAATGATGCAGGTACTCTAGTTATGCTATGTGGCACTCTGATATTTTTAGAAATATTTGTGATTATTTGCTGCCAATATTTTTTGTCATACTGTTTATCTGTATCATTATCATGCGCTATTATTGTGTTCATTTACTGTTTAGTATGCTCTTGTATTTGAATACAATTCGTCTTACACCTGGATGTTTTTCGTCTGTTTCTATTTATGGAAATTATGACATCATAATCAGCTATGTTGTTATTATTAAAATCCTCCTTGAGGTAGGCTGTTCATCTTTCTCACCCGTTCTGTTATGGCCTGTATGTGAATTCTCTCTCTAATGGGTTAGTTTATTTAATTTTATATTTATAAAAGAAACTTTAACTCATTGTCGTCGTCTTACCTCTTTTTCAGAAGCCTTCCTGTGCCAGTTCTATCAATCTTAAGTTCGCTCCCCACTGTGTGTTAAATGTTCATCTTGGCGGGCCATTACTAAAATGTGCTGTCTGTGAACAGTGTGTGTGTGAGTGTGTGTGTGTGTGTGTGTGTGTGTGTGTGTGTGTGTCTGTGTGTGTGTGTGTGTGTGTGTGTGTGTGTGTGTGTGTGTGTGTGTGTGTGTGTGTGTACTTATTCTCTGAATTCTTGTCATTACAGGCAAAGGATAAGGCATCGGAGGAGAAGTGTATGAAAAAGAGTGTAAGTGGAAAGGTAAGAGAAAGGCCTCTGTTTCCTCGGAAATGGAGTCTTTCAGGTTAGAGATGATGGGGGAGATGAAAAAGGCAATAAAAGATCTGGTTCCAGAGCTGCTTTGCAGCATGCTCCCTGGGTTGGGTGCTTTATTGTCTCCTTCTTCTGCCCCCCCCCCCCCCCCAGCAGAAAATTCCCATCGCTGATTCTGGTGTCCGTCATTGTCCGAAAATGTTCCAGAATCAGTGGTGGCTTCAGTAGATCTTGGAAGGTCCGCCGCCTTGCCAATGGATCCTGGAGCAGGCCTAAATGATTCAGCGTACTCGTCGGTTGATCTTGTGTCGGGGCCACTGGACCCAGGTTCGTGCCTGGTGAGTCCGCGCCCTAGAGGTACCGCTTCCTTTTATGCTACCTTCCCCGGCCAGCCCGGGTTAGTGCTCTGCTATCCCAGTGGCAATCTATCATGGCCAGGAGGAAGGGGATTTTCTGCTGGGCTCACCGGTTGAAGCCATGGACATAGAAATGGATGAACGTGCACCCCTCGCGGGGAGCACGGGCGAACATTTCGATGGGTCTGCTCCCGCAGGGGTAGGATTCACGGTTCAAGGGGTGGCCCAGGTTGGAGCAGATGACCGCTGTTACCGCATACCTCGGCTTGCCGACGATATGACGGCGGCTGGTCCGGGCCATGGTGTGGTGAATTACACCCCACACCCTTCCATGGCGCCGGCTCCTGGCTTAGCCACGGCGCAAAGCATGCCTGGTCTCTCAGGTCTGCATGCTTTCCCTGGCTTGCCAGGTGTATCCATGGCTCCAGCCACGTTCACACCTGCGAGTGCTGTCAAGGATGACGAAGGCTCGCGCCTTGTGGAGCACTCACATGTGGCCA
>JAVVLW010001573.1:0-18000 GCA_034401795.1 Chaetoderma sp. LZ-2023a | reverse complement strand
AAAAGCCCTGTAACTGGCTATAGTTGTGCTGTAATACACACAAACTGCAGGCGCAATCACGTGCACCAGTACTTGAATTTTCATGCATATTTTACTTATTTTTCTGTTGCCCTGCAACCTGCACACTTATTTCATCCTTGCGCTGTGACTCCAGAGTAGTCTGCGTGTCGCCTCTGATTGATCTGTGCTTGCTGGAAACTAGACCACTGAAAAAACAATGATGTTTTAATCCTGTAGCTGCTCAGTTTTTTGTCACCGTTTGATGGCTATTCATGTGAAACTGATTGCAGATGGAATCATGGTTCCACAATCTGTGGTAGATCCTGTCACTCGGCATGTAGTTGCAGAATACCAGATAGTTGAGTTGCACGGCACGAGTGACATAAGGCAGAATTAATATACCTGTATATCTTAAATCTTCTTTGGCCCTTTCAGCCCTGAAATCAAAGTATCTTTAATTCAAGACATAGTCATGTTTTTTTAGTATTTTAAAAGTAAATTGACAGAAAGCTATTGCAGCCATCGCTTCAAATTAATTCCAACATCTTCAATAGAATAATTGTTTGTCATAAAAAGAAAAGAAACTGATGAAACTGTCAGATTTGTTGATTGCTAAATTTCTTAATATAATAATAAAAACTACTATTACCAGTAAAGATCATGAAATTAATTGTAATCATTTTTTGACTGGCATCTAGACATCATTTATATGATTGTAAATGGTGCAGCCAGTTTACCTAAACTGGAATCAGCTTTTGCACTCTGCTGTGTGCAGCGGTTAGGGCTGGGGCGAACATTCAAACCATCGAACAATCGCGAACTCTGGGAAGACAAATTATATTCGAACATTTATTTGATGAATCTTGTGGTTCGTGAACCATACATTAATTTTTTTCCCGCATGTATTTGCCATCTCTAAGGCAAATATACGGAAATATGACGAAAACGTTTTAATAAGCACGTATTCTAGCTGTATACAAGTTTTGAATGATAAACCTTAATTCAGATTTATGACACTATTTTCCGAGTAAGTTCAACCCACACCCATGATAGTGTAATCATCCTAGAGTAACACATACCTTCCTCGCTTAAATGGTTTAATTTACCAGCAAATACGACATTACATGCGAAGAAAATGTTGTTATTATGTGTATTACACCATCTCAACATATTACAGGCTTATAAGGTCTACGCGGCATGCATGCTCCGTCAAAGAAAAGGTGAATGCGACAGATTTTCTTTGTTATTTGCAAAATCGGTCATGATTTCCGAGAAATGTTACAGTGTTCAAATTCTTCTTCTAATCATTCGTCCATTACGTTTTCATTGGCTATTATAATGAAAACCGGTCAGTATATCCAATCAAAATCCGATGCACAGTCTCTGATTAAAATCAAGGATGTTCAGCGCGCAGTTGCTACTGCTGCAAATTGGTCAGTGTCGTAAAACGCTAGATATAGATATACAATTACAGTATAGATCGCGCTAAATGACTTATCAGTAAAAACTGCTGTTTAGAACAGTTTTCTTGGCCAACTGCGTTTATATGGGTATTTTTTTTTGTAGAATGTTATGCATTCTAAGTATCTAGTAATATCTTGATACAAAATCCAGTTCAAGGTAGCCAAGAATTTGTATTCAGCAAAACTATTTTATTGTAAGTCACTCCTGTATTAGGAGCACCGCCCAGACTGACAGCGTCACTGCTCAGTGAGGTTCCTGGTCACATATCCGCACCCCTTCGGGTGTTTCTACATTTATTTGTAATGTATTTACACAGTCTAGATAGTGAACCAGGGAGCCACTGACAGTGTTGCTTAGAGCTGTGACGTAGGTTGATTTTAGAGCAGGCTGCACAGTGATGTCCAGTCTGCATACATCTGCACCACCTGCCTTTTTAGATAGGCGTCTTACAGGCTTCAGTTATAGCATCTTTGACACACTGATGACAGGGCTGACATCCGACATCTACTATTTACACTATCAGAGCGTATTCACAACTGAGCTCCCGATACAGGGCCTGACACTCGGAGTGAGTTCTTTTACATCCCCCACGGTACAGGCACCACACAAGACAAGACCGATGGCTTTACGTCCCCTCCGAAGGATGTGTCATTTGAATGACTATGGAAGGACACGGGTTTTTACACCTTGGTCACATGTCTGAACTTGGGATCGAACCCTGCTCTTTGGATTGGAATTCTAAGCATGTGTGGCGAACGGTTTTGCCAACCAAGCCAATGCACTATCTTATTTTAGCTGTTTAAACTCAAGATCTATCAGATCTCGATATCTGTGTTGTCTAGATGAGGTTCCCGTACTAGCCTGGTTCCCTGTATCGATTTATTTAACTAGTGTTGTCTATAAAACGGCAAGAAGTAACCAACTAACCATGCAATGAAACTTATTTGAGTGTATAGAACTTGCCTTGCTGTTATATACTAAGCATTTGTTGTGTATTTTGTCACTAAAGCCACTTGGAATTTGAAAATGATTTTGTGTTTCACAATATTTCTGATTCTATTTCATCAGTTCAGATTTTGAATTGTTCGTGAACCGGGTCGTGAACCAGACATGCGTATCGCGAACCAGTTCGGTTCGCGAAAATCTTCACGAACCACAGCCCTAGTAGCGGTACAAACTAGATTGCACCAGTCGCAATATGAAGGGAGTGTCCTACCATCTTGCATTCCAGAGCCTAAATATTCCATCTGCGCAGAGGAAATGATTTGAGCCAGAGAGGGATAACTCTTGATAGTTATGAGCTATGTAGTAATTCATAGATGACACAATGCAGTAAAGACATGTTAATCTCACTCTAAGCATCTTTGACATGGCAAGCCAGTGAAAAGAAACACCTTTTATAAAGCAAATAGCATGGTTGTCATGCATTGTTAGCATGACTTCTACTTCGACTAATATTTACCAGATGTACTATTATGATAATGTCTATTATCTAGTCTAGCTCAAAATAAACAATTAAAACTCTGCACTCTCCATGGTCCTGCCCATACTGTGTCCGGGAATCACCATTAGCCTCCAGGTACCGAGTCAATTCCCAACTACTGTCAGATTCGTCTATTTTGCTCGAGTTTGCGGTCACATTTTTTGTTGGCTCAATTTAAGTTTAAATTTCATTTTGAGTGCTTTGTTGGAGTTCTAGTCGCTGACTTCATGGAAGGAAAAGAGAAATCATCGCAGGGCAGCTTGTATCAATCTAGAATTTGCACATTGTTTTAAAATGGTAGCCATTGTTGAAGTCGCTCCATTACCCGTTAACTTTTTAATCTTATCCGGATACTCGGTTAATTTCTCTTGCGACTCAATTCCTTCCAAGATGGATGCGCCCGTTGCACATTGTTTTAAAATGGTAGCCATTGTTGGAGTCGCTCCATTACCCGTTAACTTTTTAGTCTTATCCGTGTACTCGGTTAATTTTTCTTGCTACTCAATTCCATCCGGGATGTGCCCGTAGCCAAGATGACGGCGCCCATGATTAGCATTTTGTTTTGGTTTGGCATATCCATGCACTCGGTTTTAAGCCAGTTATTAGTTCTCGCTTCATTGTTGAGAGTGTTTGTAACGATCGGTCTTAATCTCTCGGTTATTTTAGCATTAGTTAATCGCCAAGTTGTGTTTATAAAATTTTCACTCTAAAAATTTTCTAATATTTCCTGGCTAAACTTGATTAACATTAATCTAAGAGAAAGTTAATGTTTTTAAAGTAATTTAATGATTGCAATCAAGTTATTGTGCGTGCTGCGCGTCTTCATGTTACCATGTGCAGCGTTTTAATTCTTATTCTGTGTTCGCAGAAAGTCAAGGGGCAGGGCAAGGCCCCGCCAGATGCGCTGTGTTCACGCCGCAGCCGCTTCATGAAGCAGTAGTTTGCAGGACATCACTGTGTTGCCTGTGCAAAGTGTAAAGTTGGGGCTCCTTGCGATGTATGTGTTAAGTAGTCATCGGAGTTAGTGGCCGAGTTTGATCGAGATCGACGTATAGGCGCTGAGAGAATCGTGAAAGACAAGACGGCCAAGGTGGATCAGGCATCCGTCAAGGGATTGGAGCAGCGTCTGAATGAGCGAATGGACTCAGCCTTGGGTGTTTTGGTGGCCTAGTTTAAGGCACTGTTTGAGTCGTTCCAGTCCTCGGCCCCACTGATGCAGTCTAGTGTAGGACAACCAATCGGTGGTCTAACCAGTTCTGTGGAGGGACAAGTACCTGCTCCTTCTCTGGCACCGGCTCTAGAGCCGACAGCGGAGGAGGAAGATCTTCTTATGGAAGACTCTGGCATGCCAGAGCTTTCTCTGACGGATTCCAGACTTTCCCACGGGTCACCCCGTGATTTGTATGGGTCTGTCAGCCTGGTGGTGATGTCGACGTTCTGTCGGGTATTTTCCACCTGGGTTTCTCTCCATCCGGAGTGCTGTCCGAGCTGTTTTATGGTTCCCATCGGCATCGCGGATGCGGGTATGCCGGGTCCTCTCGGAGTCACATTCCCTGCTGTATTCACGGACATAACCACGGCGCCCATGCTGGACCCGATGGATTGCGGAGATTCCGTGTCTGATGATTTGCTAGCCACTGGAGCCGCGAATAGCCGAGTTATGGACCCGCTTCATTCTGGAAGTTTGGTCCGTAGCTCTCGGCATGGATCGTTGGTGGCCTCATCCAAGGGTGAGGAGGACAAAAATTGCAGTCCTTTAATGGACGAGTCCTCGTTCTGTACCGAAGCTGAATGGGTGTAGGTCCTTGGTTGGATGTCCGACCATCTCGGGTTGACATCTGACCAGGGATCTCGGCGTGATCCGGCAATGGAACGGATGTCAGAGCATGTGGCTAGCGCTCTGTCAAGTGTCTCTTCAGCTTGTCCCAGGATTGCCTGGCCAGGGCGATCACCAGATCATTGGCAGAGCATAGAAGAATGGTTCTCGATTGCGTAGAACTAGGATCAGAGATAAGGGCTGCATTATCTTCTGTGCCCTTCATTGGTCCGGACTTGTTTGGCGGCTTGGCAAAACAAGCTCTCCAAGGTTGCATCCATGGTTGCAGAACAGGAGGTTGTCGGTAAGTCGTGGAAGTCGACTAAAAGGACTCGGCCACAACAGTCCTACAAGCAGCATCGACAGGAGTAGCAGAGACAGCGCCAGAGATCACTCTTCCATCTCCCTGGCTGTGATGGACCTGACCGTTCATCGTCATACAAGTCCTCTAATAAGAGGCTATATGAGGATGACAGGAAGGGTGGCGGCTCGGGATGCGGCATCTACCGTAAGGATAGCCGTGGTGGTGGTTCTAGGCCATCATACCCCAAGGAGCCGCATGGGGGTCGATCCTGACGGGCTTCCAGCGAGACCCGTACCGGTGCCATCAGGAACGCAGGGAGTCGAGAATCTATACCAAAACGAATTAACGTCTTGTCGAGCAACATCGACCACAAGTTGTGTGCAGATTCCTACCATTGGAGGCAGACTTTAGCTGTTCTCAAACCAGTGGGAACAGGTTGTGAAAGATTGTTTAGTCTGTCATTGGCTAAGAAACGGCTACGAACCAGACTTGCTCATCTGTCAATCGTTAGTTCCGTTAACTTTGACTCCTGTATGGACTCCAGTTCCAAGGGAATCCAATCGTCTAGAGCTCATTCGCTCAATAATCAAAAATCTTCAGCGGAAGAATGTGATTCATTTAGTGGTTGGATTCTCAACCTCAAGCCGCTGAACAAATTCATTCTTTCACCACAATTTCAGATGTAGACTGTAGTGATGATGGCTGAGAAAAGGCATGTGGGCAGTATCGATAGATCTGAAGGATGCATATCTTCATATTCCAATGTCAATTCCTTCTCAGAAATACCTTCGCTTTGCGTTCCAAGACAATGTCTGGGAGTTCAATGCGTTACCATTCACTCTGACCACAGCCCCGAAAGTCTTCACCAAAGTGGTTATCGCCCTGACTTCTTATCTTCACAGGAGAAACATACCTACATAGACGACTGGCTGCTGAAGGCAGGAAATCCAGTCACTGTCCGCAACAATCTAGGTAGTCCTGGCCTTAGTAAAGGACCTAGAATGGATTGTGACTCTAGAGAAATCAGAATTGACTCCATCCCAGGAGTTTGTGTATCTGGGAATTTTTTTCAATCTGAGGGGCTTTTCTGGTGGAGAGCAGAGTCAAGAGTTTGCTTGCAGTTCTGGGGTCAGTTTGCTAGTATCCCTGGAGGTTGTGGTTCCTTATGCGGCACTCGGGCGCAGATCGATTCAGATGTCATTCTGATCTCAAAAAACGGATCCGTTATCTCTGACGATTCCAGTAAAAGAACCATTTACATTGCCTCTTCAGTGGTGTTCCTCTACAACCTCCTCAACTGCAGATGTCCATTTTCACGGATGCATCGATGATGGGTTGGGGAGCAGTATTGAACAATCTGTCAGGGGAATGGGATCGGACCAATGCGCAGAAACACAAATGTTCTCGAATTATTAGCGGTGGCATTGGCACTTAAAAAATTCAAGAGCTTAATCCGAGACAAGATTGTCCTGATAAGGATAGACAACTCCACAGTGGTGTCCTATTTGAACCGCCAGTGCGGGACGAGGTCACCGTAGTTGTGCTTGATGATATGGAACCTTCTGCTGCGGTGCCAAGAGAGGAATGTTATTCTTCGGGCAGCACACATTCCAGGAAGATTGAACATCCTAGCGGATGCTCTCAGTCGAAGGATGGTTTGTCATCCGATGGAATGGCAGTTCAACCAATCGGTAGCGGAGGTTCTATTCAAACATTGGGCAAGCCAAGTGTAGATCTATTTGCGATGAAAGGAAACGCGAAGATGGTCACATACATATCACCGATCCCCGACCCGCTAGCTTTAGCAGTAGACACACTGGCGATAAGTTTGAAAGGAATGTACACTTATGCGTATCCTCCAACAATTCTCATCCCAAAGGTTCTGGCAAAGATAAGATGGCATATGCCAAGTACTACTGATCGCTCCTCATTGACCAGGCCGATCATGGTTTACGGGTCTGCTGGAACTTCTGGTCTGCAATCCAATCCCTCTTCGAGACAGAAGGGATCTGATTTTTCAGATCACGGGTCTGTATCACCACGACAGACTGGAGGCGTTCCAATTGACTGCATGGATGTTGTCAAGCAGCGAGCAATTGAGGGTGGCTTTTCTGAGCAAGCAGCGAAGTTTGTCGCTTCAGCCAGAATTGGGTCAACCACCATAACATATAATTATAGATCAACAAATTTGCAGAGTGGTGTAAGGGAAGAGATATTAATCCCGTTTCTGCATCTGTTCAACACGTAGCAGATTTTATCTGTCATTTATATGAGGTTGACAAACATGTACCTTCAGCCCTAGCAGCATATAAGTCTGCCTCTGTAGGAGTGGAGAACGACACTTTCAATGAAGTTATCAAAGGAATGAGCAATCTGCGTCCTAGACAGCCAATTCCTATCCCAACATGGAATCTATCTCTTGTTCTACAGGCGTTGGGGCATGCTCCCTTTGAACCAATTAGATCTATAGATATTAAACTGTTAACTATTAAGTCAGTTTTCTTGGTTGCAGCAGCATCGGCGAGAAGGAGAAGCGAAATTTATGCGCTTTCTGCCGAACAAGACCGTTTTGTTATTACGGGTGAAGGTTTAAGACTATTACCACGTCTTTGTTTCCTGGCAAAAAATCAGTCACTTAAATATCCAGGACAGCCGATCAATTTGCCAAGTTTAATTAGACATGACCCAAGCTTTTCTGCTTGGTGTCCTGTCAGATGTCTGAAGATGTATAAGAAATGTACTGAGGAGTGGAGACATGACCAGAAATCTCTGGCTATGTCTCAAAGCTCCTCATCTTCGCGCCTCGAAAGACACTATTTTTCCGTTGGATAATCGATGCTATTCAGATGTCACATAAAATCGCAACAGGAAAGCAGATTGATCGTGCGAATGCTCATCAAGTCCAAGCACTAGCAGCAGTATCAGGCCTTTATAAGAGTGTCTCATTACCTTCGCGATATCTCCAGCGCACTTAATCCGGTAGCCGTCGCCAATTTGTCGAATCTCAGTTAGGCCACATCCGACCACTCTTAACACACTTCGTAAGGTTCTTCCACAGGCACTGACACAGGTGATGTATATGAACTGTGAATGACCGTAGATTGGGCGAAGCTCCTGCGATGATCATGAAAGACCAATCACTCAGAATGGTGAGTGTTTCTTAGTTTAAGTGACTAATATTATTATTTTTAGGTTATGCCATGGCGACCATCCATCATGTATCCGTCCGTCAACTTTTCCTTTAAACGACTTATTCTCAAGAACCACTGGGCCGATATATCAAGTATATTTGGCAGGAAGCATCCTTAGGGCATAGGGATCCAAGTTTGTTCAAATGAACCCGATCTGCCAATTTGTCCGGCGATCATCTTGGATTTAGGCCGATTTTAGGAAACGTCTTTAAATATCTTCTCCGAAACCGCTTAGGGGATTGATGCAAATCTGATGAAATATGATCTAGGACAAGAGCTGAACCAAGTTTGTTCAAGGGAATTTGATGGGTCAAATGGTTCGGCGGCCATCTTGGTTGACCTAGTTGTAGCGAAAATGACTTCTCCAGAACCGCCAAACGGATCGGGCCCAAATTTGGCAGATATGATTAGGGCCTAAGGGCCATTAAAGTGTGTTCAAGAGAAGTTGATCCGTCAAAAAACATGTGTGCCATAGGCCAATAAAAGTATAGCGTGTTTGGCAGCCATATTGTATTTTTTTATTTGATGGATTTTGAGGCTGAAATTGTTTTTGTAGGTGTTTTGCGGTATTCTGATCACAAATTTGCAATTTTCGAAACCGTCGGATAAACGGTTTGGTGGCCATCGTGGATCATTTTCCTACCAAAAGTTCCCATATTAAAGCAATGGGAAATTTAAAATGTGGTGTTCTCGAGAACTACTGTGCCGATTTAAATTATATTTCACAGGAAGCATCCTTAGGGTGTAGAGATTCAAGTTTGTTCAAACGAAGCCCATCAGCCAATTGGGCCGGTGGCCATCTTGGATTTTGACTGATTTTTAGAAACGTCTTTAAAAATCTCCGAAACCGCTTATGGGATTGATGCAAACCTGATGAAATATGATTTAGGGCAAGAGCTGAACCAAGTTTGTTCAAGGGAACTTGATTTTTTGGTGGCCATCTTGGTTGACCTAGTTGTAGCGAAAACGGCTTCTCCAGAACCGCTGAAGGGATCGGGCCAAAATTTCGCAGATAGGATTAGGGACCAAGGGCCATTAAAGTTTGTTCAAAGGAAGTTGGTCCATCAAAAAACCTGGACACCATGGGCCAATCAAAATATAGCATGTTTGGCATCCATATTGGATTTTTTTATTTGATGGATTTTGAGGCCGAAATTGGTTTTATGTGTTTTTGGGTATTCTGATCTCAAATTTGGAATTTTTGAAACTGTCGGATAAATGGTTTGGTGGCCATCTTGTTGATAAAGAGCATTCTAGTTTAAATGCCTATGGTCCAGGTGAGCGATACAGGCCCCTTGGGCCTCTTGTTTCACTTACAGTTGAATTCCCAGACTGATTAAGTGGAAAAGTCTGGTTCAAGAGTATTCTTTTTCATTGCAACAGACAATAGACTCATTCAAATTTGAAAATCTAATCAAATTACTGATAGATTTTTCATAATTAGAGGTTGTAGTGTAGCTTCTTTGCACTCTTCTGTACTGCCCTAGCCGAGACTTGGGACTGACGCGGGTCTGGTGGGTTTTGTCTCCCTTTTTGACAGTCCTCAGGAATTTGTGCGGACAAATTTGGGGGTGGTGTTTGGGGGGAGGGGGGGAGGGGGGGAGGGCAGTCTAGACCATGAAAGTTTAGCACTCTATGAGTCGGATGGCAGGACCCAAGCGTATGCTGGGGTTCTCAGTCTCTTCACAACCTTCTCTTTTGGATGGTAAATGAGAGCTGTTTCGAGCTTCACCTCCTCCCACCAGAGTTTCTTGGCTGTTGAAATCCAGAGTTTATCATAATGGTACATCTGGCAAGTATTATTCGAAGTAGAATAAAAACAGCATCCGCTTTTGTTTCTACGAGAATTGTTAATACTTACCAGATGTACTATGGCCCGTCTCAGCCGCCCCGCTGAGGTGAGGCTGCGCTGCTTTTGCTGTTTGTCAAGACAAATAGACGAATCTGACTAGTTGGGAATTGGCTCAGCACCTGGAGGCTAATGGTAATTTCTGGGCACAGTAGGGGCAGGACCATGGAGAGTGCGGAGTTTTAATTGTTCATTTTGAGCTAGACTAGATAATAGACATTATCATAATAGTACATCTGGTAAGTATTAACAATTCTCGTAGAAACAAAAGCGGATGCTTTTTTGAGTCACTGAGTAGATTAATGTAATGGTGATGTATAGGAATGTGGACCAAGCTTGGCGATTCCATTGTTGCTTGAAAGATTTAGAAATTAGAAAATCAGTGCCAAGGCTCCTTCAGTAACCGCATGAGCACGCCAGAAATCTATAGTCTTTTCTTAGTATGTGGCATAGTGAAGAAGATTATCACTGTCTTGTAACGTCTCAATATCTGTTTTCTCCATGCTGGTGCAATGATAATTGGTTCATACAGGTGTGAGCTATAGGCAAGGACAACTAACATGGAGTAATGAGAAGATAGATGCATTTAAAATTTAGTGTTTTCGATTGGTGATGAAAGTTTTGCATCCGACAAGACGATTATCAGAATAAGTTGGTGCTGTACAACATTGAGACAGATATAACCATAAAAATGTAGGAAGGAATCATGGCTGTGTGGCGGATGTATCTTTCTGGTTCACATTAGGAGGAAGCGAGGAGCATAATTTGCTAAAAAATTTGTTTCTGCATAAAATTTGTCTGCTCCAAAATTATGTAAAATAGTAAAATCCGTGATCATCTGATCTGATATACAAATTACACCAGAGATTGATAAACTGATTTTTAATTATAAATAGGTGTCATTCAAAGGTAAATAAAAAGGCAAGCTTACCATCAGATGAGACATGCATATTATTTACAAAATAAATTTTGCACTTGTCACTGTTGCCACTACTGTTCCCTCAGTCATGATAAAGAGTGCACTATGCAAGCATAGTAATACATAGCTTGTCTAAAGGAGGGGAGATTTTGGTGGTCTGTGTTATAGCAGAAATTATGTGTGCATCTTTTGTCATTCCGTTACTTTACCATTTGATTGCCAGTATCAGAGCTCCACCAGTCTAGTTAGAAAATGTCATAATGTATTACTAAACAAGCGCTACCTCAAGCACTATTACTGTACAAGCATCTTGGCATTCCCATCAAAAATATAAACCAGAAATTGGTTCACTAATATGTGCATTATAGCAATTGTTTACTGAGGTGAGTCACTCGTCACACCATTACTTGTGGAGTTCCCCTTTTGATAATACGATGTTCTCTACAGCTAAGCTCTGCCCACTCTTTGGGCATATTTAAAATCCATTTAAATACTTTGAAGGATAACTTACCAGAATCCCATTTTTAAGGTATTTGTACAGTAACCGAGACAAGATTGATGACTTCACTGGATCATGTCAAAGTGGCTTCAAACATGGACGCAGCTTCTCAGACATTGTATGGGCTCAATGCATTCTTGTATCGGTAGTCATATCCAAACACTGGGATTTTCACAAAATGGGCATTGACATGTCACGAACCTTTAACACAATTAAACTCTCAAAGATCCTAGATGTACTACGCCAGGCCAGTTGCAATGAAGATGAGCTACGACTAATTAGACTACTGCTTGCAGACACCAAGCTGAGAGTACGAGTCAAGTCACTATTACCTTGCTGCTGCAATGAAATCTGTATGGGAAAGTTCCACAAGCCCAACCCCCCCCCCCCCCCCCCCCCAGTGTCAATACTGGCATAATCCAAAACAGAGTTCACCCACATAAACCTATCTTACAAAGCATGAAACTAAAGAAAATGATGATCAGCTTCATGGCGGCAAACTATGGAGGAAAAGTAGAATCCTGGACTCACTGCTTTACAGTACTGCTGACATTGCTGCACGCTGCATCATGGGGAACATAGTTTTCCAGTCCTGGAAGCTATGGATTCGTAGATCAAAGATGCCCTTGATTAAAAGGCTAAGTTTATACAATGCAACCTGTGTAACCTTGATGCTGTATAACTGTAACATCTGAGCAGCTCCAACGGCAGCTCTAGACAAACTCGATGCCTGCCACCGCAAACACCTATGCACCATCACTGGACACTGATGGCCAGACAGCATAATTTCCAAAGATGCACTACACAAGATGTGTAATACGTCGCCGCTGTCTGTAAAAATCGCCCAGCAAAGATGGTTCATGTTTGGCCATGTGCTAAGGATACCAGAAGAGACACCAGCACAGAGAGCCTTGGAATTCACCCTACTCGGAGCCAGCAAATACAAAGCCAGGAGAGGACGCCATTGCATAAATCTGCTAAGCGTGCTACGAGGTGACCTCACGAAAGCACGACTCGGTACACTCAAGTTAAGAATGGACCTGAGGAAGCTAAGAATTACGGCTGAGGACAAGACACAATGGGCAAAAATGAAGAAGGACTGATTGCAGCTGTAGGATGTTTCTACTACTACTGCCGCAGAATACAGTAATCATACATACAGGTAAGCTGTTGAATATTTCAAAACTAATTTGACTGGTTGCTATTGCTACCTATTACAACAGCACCCAGTCAAATTGGTTTCAAAATATTCAACAGGTTTATTAGATAGTAAATTCATCAAAGACAATTTGTACACCTAATGGACTATTCCAGCATTATGACAGCGTATTGTCTGTCAATTATGATAGTGACATCAACCTATATATGACATAATTGATTATGATGTCATATACTTGAGTGACAGATTGGATTCATGCATTTTGTGTTGTAGGTGTCAGGGAAAGAGTATGATGACCAGATGCAAGCAGATATGGAGGAACTGTCAGATGAAGAGGACACGTGACATAGAGCCATGTCTAGTCAATACTGTATTTCTTAGAATTTCACATCGAAACAACAGAATTAATGTCTGCTCATTGCTCATTTCTAATAGTTGAGAATTACACATCCATGAAATGACTGGTCTGCTGTGGGCATTATACAGGGCTGTAATGTTGTGCATGTATATAGTGGTTGTGTGTAGCATCAAAACTATGAAACAGTTTATATTCCAATATAATTGCTACTGGTATTGCTGATCTCCACAAATGTTTTGTTATTCCCCTACCAGTGATACTGAGGGGACTATATCTTTGCACTCAGTCTGTCCGTCCAGCCGTCTGTCCAAGCCATAGATTTCCAAACTATTTTACAATATGCTTCAAGATCTAATGAACTAATAATTTGTAGTTTCCATTTATTATGAAAGGTTGTATATAAGGTTCCTATTTTAGGCTTGTTGTCAATTTTTATGGCACTATGCCCTTATTATACCCCACCAAAGAAATTGGTGAGGTTTTATGTGATGGGATTTACGGGCGGGTGGGTGAGCGGGCAGCAAAGTGGGTTCCGCATGATAACTATGCTACCGTTTATCAGATCGCATTGAATCTTATAGAATGATTGGACTTTCTCTGAGGAAGAACCTATCGAAATGGACGATGATCCGAAATCCAAGATTGCCAGCTAGCCACCAGCGTCCATCTTGAAAATTGGTTTCCGCATGATAACTGCTATTGTTTATCGGATCGCTTTGAACCATCAGAGGATGATTGGAGTAGGTCTGAGAATCCTATCGAAATCGACGATGATCCGAAATCCAAGAAGGCCATCAGCCACCGGCGGCCATCGTGCAGCAGCCACCAGCGGCCATCTTGAAAATTGGTTTCCGAATGATAACTCTGGTACCGTTTATCAGATCACATTGAAACTTGATTGGATGGGTGGACTAGGTAAGGGGAAGCAACCTATCAAATATGATGATGATCCAAAGTCCAAGATGGCCGACAGCCACCGGTGGCCATCTTGAAAATTGGATTCCTGATGGTAAGTGTGTTACCGTTTATTAGATCACTGTGAAACTTCATAGTAACTAGGTATGCAGAAGAAACCTATCAAATTTTACGACGATCCAAAATCCAAGCTGGCCACCAGCCACAGGCGGCCATCTTGAACATTGGTTTCCGGATGATAACTCTGGTACCGTTTACCGAATCGCTTTGAAACTTCATAGGGTGGTTGAGCTAGGTCTGGGAAAGAAACCGATGGAACCTGATGATGATCTAAAATCCAAGTTAGCCGACAGCCAATGGTAGCCATCTTGAAAATCTGATTCCGAATGATAGCTCAGTAACCGTTTATCAGATTGCTTTGAAATTTCATAGGGTGGTTTTACTATGTTTGGAGAAGAAACCTATTGAAATTGATGATAATCCAAAATCCAAGATGGCCACCCTTGAAAATAATTCTATTACCGTTTATCGGATTGCTTTGAAACTTTATAGGGTTGTTGGACTAGGCATGGAAAAACCCCATAAAAAATGACGATAATTTTAAATCCAAGATAGCCACCAGTAAACAGGCAGCCATCTTGAAAATAAGGTTCCGAGCTGTAACTCCATTTCTGTTTAGTAGATCGAATTTGAAGATGATCCAAATTCCAATATGTCCGCCAGCCACCAGCTGCATCTTGAAAATTTGGTTACGTATGATAACTCCATAACCGTTTAGTGGATCGCTTTGAAACTTCAGAGAATGACTGTTCAAGGTCGAAGGAAGAAATCACTATTTTCTGATATCTCATTCATCGGTTTGTCAATCGTGGCGGAGTATCATGTGCCGTTTGCAGAGCTCTTGTTGACTTGGTTTAAACAAAAAAATTTTCTCAAACGGGAGCACGATAAGACATGACTTGAACCTGTGCCTCCCATACAAATACAGATAAATTCATCAAGATGATGGATGATCAACAATAATAATAATGATAACGCCGTTATCATTTATCGGATCGCTTTGAAACTCCATAGGTTGATTGGACTATGTCTAGGGAAGAAACCCATCGAAATGGATGATTATCCAACTTCCAAGATGGCCACCAGAAACTGGCCACCATCTGGAAAGCCAGTGTCTGGTGATAACTCTTTCTATGATGTGTGTCTATAGCTTCTTGTGAAATATATATTAAGTCATACTATGTGCTATCTTCATCCAGATCTCGCTCTTTGGCTTATCTTCTTGGTGTGGTCTTATGCGCCATTTGCAAGCGCTTGTCGACATATGAAATGCAAAAAAAACATGTTTTACCTTTTCGATTTGCAAACTTGCTTTGTTTATTATGAAAAGATACATATCACTGGTTAGTCTCAGGATTTTTCGTACATTTATATCAGATTTTTACGTGTGGTACTTTTGGATTTAGCAAAAAACATGACATGTATCGGTACAAAGCTCATAATGGACCTTCCTTGTCCATCAATCATATGACGTCATAATCAACTACTTGACTTATAGGATGATGTCATAATCAATGACTTCATGACGAATGTAGAATTGATGATGGGCTAAGCATTGGTGCGCGAATTGCATGTCTTTACTATTTAACAAAGATGCTGTTGAATATTTTAAAACTAATTTGACTGGACGCTGTTGCTGCCATACAGCAGGCAGCAACAGCACCCAGTCAAATTAGTTTCAAAATATTCAACAGGTTACCTGTATAGTTTTCTGGAAATTAATAGGCAGACAACTCGGTGATCGATCTATCCCAACACAAACAAGGTGTGGGTGGAGCTTAGCTAGAAATGGATGAGGCATAGCTAAAGCTGGAAAGGTCCATTGTTTAACCGTTTAACCCTCATATCAACCGAAAATGGCTTCTGCAGTGGTCTTGAGGAATGTCCATTTGCAGACAAAGAGACAACTAATTTTGAACATTTACCAATGGAATGACTGGCTCGATAACTGAGCCAGTCATTCCAGTAGTAAATTTTCAAAATTGGTCTCTTGGTCTTCTAATGCACATTTTCTATGAGAAAATGGAAATTTTCTTGAACAAATTTGAGGGTTAAAGGGTTAATATTTGTATGACAATAAAGACATCATAAGTGATTATACATAAAAATGATTCATCCCCCATCTATATAGCTTAAGGTTGCTGAACATGCATTGTATAGCTATACTTATAGAATGGTTGTTAATTAAATATCTGAAATCATTGAATTGCTAGGAAATTAGTGTGTTAGTTGGAAATCAATTTCCCTGAATATTTTGGTATTTATAAATGTACTGACCTAACCAGATACTGTATTATTTAGTTAGCACTACAATGGTCATGGCCCGCTCTCTTAACTTTGCCATTTTACTATAATCATTAAAGGAAGAGAAACAGGAACTATAAAATGCTGTTGAGTGTTAAGTCCATACAACAATAAAACTATCTAAACTTGGCTAAGCTTCTTGTATAAAAATCTAATGGATCCGCCGTTTTTCGTGAATAGGAACAAGTTAATGATGTCAGGCTTTCTTTAACATCCGCTCTTCTGCATGCAGAGATTGGCTACAAATAATATCCTCTATTGCCGATCATATAATCACTGTTATATTTGTATAAAGCTGATTAGCTACTACAAAATACACTAAAAATATTATATACTTTGAAACTAATTTTACTGAAAGTCACAGTGGCAGCAACTACTTTCAGGCAAACTGATTTCTAAATATTCAACAAGTATAAGGGTGCAACTCTGAAATCCAACAGTAACAATGACTTTCAATTTAAATGTTTTCAAAATAATCAACAGTAATTTACCAGTAGCAAGCCAATCACCCTATATCGCATCTATAAAGCACCTTATTTGTACTGTCATGTGTTATGTTCAAACTATTCTGATTCATTTCTATTATTATGCAGGTCGTAGGAGTTCTATTACTGTATGATGTTACCATTCAATAGCAATTGATAGTTCCATAGTCTTCCTTTAACACTAACATTCAAATTTGTTCAAGAAAGTTTAAACTTTCTCATAGAAAATGTCCATTTACAGACCGAGAGAGGACTGTTTATAGTTTTCTTGGTCTGCAAATGGACATTTCTCAAGACCACTGCAGAAGTCGTTTTTGTCTGATATGATGGTTAAATGGTTAAATTAACCATATTGAATAGAATTTGAAATAAATAAATAATAATTTGATTAAACGTTGCTCTTGCAATATATAAAATGTGCATTTGCAGACCAAGAAAATAATCTGTTAGAGTACTTACTCCTAGAATGCATGTTGGGTAATCAAATCTCGTCCTCCATAGTAAGATACACAGTCATGGATACGAGTACACTTGATCAGCAGCACTGTGATAATGGAGGTTTGTGGCACATCATGTTGACAAGAACATAGTATGTTCTTCTTTCTTGTGCATATACTTCCCATATAGCTTTTGAGCAAATAAATTATTTACAATTCATTTCATACTGACTTTTCAATCAAATGTCATTTAATCCAATACAATAGTTTGAATCATTGTAGAACTACCCTGTGAGAGCTTCTTGAAACTCGCAAAAAGAAATTTTTAGTTTTCTGCGCCTAAGGCACACAAATCGTGATTTAAAATTAGGTACCAATGTGCTTTTGTTCTATTGGTTATTTTTTAAATATGGATTAAGTTTACATTTTGGTGTCATACTTTGCAACTCGCAACATTGTGATCATATATATACGGCCAAGCGTATAGCTCTGTGATTATGCAAACCACAGATGAAGAACGTGTAGGTCAGTGGTAAATTTTCAAAGTTAGTCTTCTCTTGGACAGCAAATGAACTTTTATCATGACCATTGCAAACCCATTTTGAGTGGCTTGACCATTAGAGGGTTAACAAAACTACATAGAACAAAAAGAGTTACAGAAAATTCTGAGGAATTTCGAGTTATAAGGATTTCCTGCAAAAAATTGCTAGATGAAAAGAATATTGAAAATAATGCCTTAAAATTACATCATTTTTTT